>PVJI01003237.1:80855-127441 GCA_004026765.1 Micronycteris hirsuta
CCAGCCCCTTCTTGCCTGAAAGGTCTCTTTTGAGAAATCAGCTGACAGTCTTATGAGAACTCCTTTGTAGGTAACTGTCTCCTTTTCTCTTGCTGCTTCTAAGATTCTCTCCTTATTTTTAATTTTGGGTAATGTCATTATGATGTATCTTGGTGTGTTCCTCTTTGGGTCCAACTTCTTTGGGACTCTCTGAGCTTCCTGGACTTCCTGAAAGTCTATTTCCTTTTCCAGATTGGGGAAGTTCTCCTTCATTATTTGTTCAAGTAAGTTTTCAATCCCTTGGTCTTCCTCTTCTCCTTCTGGCATCCCTATGACCCAGATATTGGGACGTTTAAAGATGTCCTGGAGGTTCCTAAGCCTCTCCTCATTTTTTTGAATTCTTGTTTCTTCATTTCTTTCTGGTTGAATGTTTTTTTCTTCCTTTTTGTTCACAATGTTGATTTGAGTCCCAGTTTCCTTCCCATCTCTATTGGTTCCCTGTACATTTCCCCTCATTTCTTAGGGCATTCTTCATATTTTGATCTAATTTGAGACCAAATTCAACCAATCCAGTGAGTGTCCTGATTACCAGTGCTTTGAACTATGCATCTAATAGGTTGGCTATCTCTTTGTGGCTTAGTTGTATTTTTTCTGGAGCTTTGATCTGCTTTGTCATTTGGGCCATCCTTCCCTTTCTCTGCGTGCCTGTTACTTTAAGGGGTGGAGCCTTAGGTGTTCACCAGGGCAGGGTAACCCACAGGGTTGTGTTGTCCTGCTGCCTGTGGGGGCGGGGCCTGAGACAGAGCAATGGTGCTTGCTCTGCTCTCTAGCGGCTCCCAGTCACCTCTGGAGACACCCACAAGCAAATTGGGCCCCTCCGGGCCATTTCCCCGGTGGGTAGGCCTGTGCAGATCTAAGTCCCAGTGGTTCTCTCCAATGAACTCTGCCCTGATGCTAGGAGTTCCTCCAGCCGCAGGCTCACCCCCCGCCCCCCGGTGTTTTCAATCGGTGGTTTGAGGCTTTATTTCCCTGAGTTGGTGGGCTGCACCGTCTGCTCCGCTCCCCAGCTTTTCCTCCTGGTCTATCTGTGTGTGCGTATGAGGGACCTCCTGGTCCACACCAGTCTTGCCCCAGTGGGTCCGGGTCGGCCAGCCGCAGGCTTCTCTGGGTGCTCTGGCCAAGAGCCTCTCCCGGCAGCTGCAGGGTTGCCCCCACCACTCCACAACTGCCGTCCGGCTCTGCCCCGCTTACGGGTCTGGATGAATGTGTCTTCTTTTAACTTCTTGGCTGTGGGACTTCCAAACAGTTGGATTTTCTGTCAGATCTGGGTTGTTTTTTTTTAAAAGATGATGATTTCCCTCTTTTGGTTGTGTGAGGAGGCATAGTATGTCTACCTATGCCTCCATCTTGGCGGGAAGTCCCAGGGTGTTATTTTGATAGCTTTTAGTTTTGTTCAGAGATTTTTTCACATAGGGAAAACATATTAATTTACCTTAACAAGTATTAGATTTGGTTAGATAATCATATGTTTATAATGTTATTTAATGGACACATTACTCAGAAAAATTACATTTAGAATTCACTAATCACATAAACATAGCAGTTATCATCAGTTTTAAGAGACATTTTTAAGTAATTATAAATGCAAACTACAATAAGAGGTGAGCCAATCTCCAAGGGAAATGGCTTACATTTAAAAAACAAACTAGCAGCTGAGCAAATGATACACTGAGGAACTAAAATATAGAACTTTACCTTGAAACCTAACTTGACTAAATCATGTCGTTTTAAGGCAGCATGAGTACAGGTCATGGCAATGATTTTGGCTTCTTTCACCAAAAGGTATTTAGATCTGTCCAGTCCACTTCGAAGCAGTTCAGAGGCCCTGAATTCCTAAAAGGGTGGGGGTTGGGGGGTGGTGAGAAACTACTTTAGGAAAATAAACATAGTTTATGCACACAATCCAGTTAATCAGACTTAATTCCTGAGAAGTCAATATAAATATATCATAAACTAGGCCTAAAGAATCATAGTTCTTTTCATTATTAATTAGGTACTAAGTGAATTCAAGTAACAATCGATATTCAAGCTGCAATTTGGACTGTTTTTTGTGTAAGGTAAAACATTTGCAAGATCAACAAGAATACTAAATAAAATATTAATCACCACTGTGCCTATATTAATCCGGGTCCCTCCAGAAAAACTGAAACTATTTCAGGTATTCATAACAAAGGGAATTTAATGCAGGGGACTGGTTACACAGGGGACAGAAGGGTATAAAAGCCACTGAGGGAACGGCCGAGTAACCCAGTGATCAGAACAGCAGGAGGTTAGGACTGTCCTGGGCTAAGAAGGATAAAGGGAGGAAGCATTGCGATCAGAGCCCAGGGACAACGAACCACAGATGACCAGGCCTGCAGAGACTGGAGCCACAGAAGAGATGGAGCCCATGACATACAGAAGTGGTGGAGAAATATCCTGACTTTTCTTTTTCTTTTATTTCTTCTGCAATTCTCATTGGCTAAACTGAGTAAAAGTCTGCTGACATGGGAAGCAGAGAACTTAAACCTGCAGGGATCAGCCCCTGACCATGGCAGAGGATCCCCCATGAGGCAGAGCACGGGGACGGACAACAGATGGATGCCAGGACCATACGAGCCCAAACAGTTTTATCAAACCTAAACATTGCGTCATACTTAACAAAGACTTTTAAATAATGTTCTTATTTTGATTTTTAAATAATTAAAACATTACAGGTACAGGTGAGATACCCTGTATATTCTTCTCCCCATCCCCTCCCTAAGACAGCTACTATAATAATCATGTCTTTATCATTTTACTTTTGGTTTATGTAATTATAAACATAGTGTAATATTATTCTGCAGGTCTTAAATTTTTATTATCACACTATTCATTTATTATTCTTTATTTACCATCCACCTACCTACCCATATCACATATTAATATTTACTGAGTATGTACTATGTGCCGGATAGTATTCCAGGAAGTAGGGATATAATCATATTTAAATGTACAAAGACAAAAGAGGCAAAGTCTCTGCCCTTTTACCTGGAATAATCCTAAACCCTCTTACTGAGGAATCTGGGCCTTTACAAGAACTGCTATAATCTTCCAATGATGTTTTCTACAAGGAATGAAAAAACTGGAAAGCGTTCCAGGGGATCCCTGGGTTCCAACATATTCTTTTTTGCCCCTTCTGCACAGTGGTAATTCTTACTTCACCTCAGTAATCATCATCAATGATCCTGGCTACCCAGCAGTCTCACTTCTGGCCTACTGAGAAAGTGGCACAGAGAACTCAGAAGGGCCATGTGGCCGTCTCAAATTCCAGTTCAAAGAACCACTGTTGAATCTGCTGATGAAAGTATTCCCTCCTTAAATAGTAAGACTTTTACACCAGAAAAGACAGAATAAAGTGCATTCAATTCATATCTTAATTTTTACTTATTTTTTGAACTAGAAGTATAAACACTTGTAATAAGCTCACTTAAAAGTAACAATCTGGTTTGTTAGATCTGAATATTTCATTTACTTGACTTAAAAAAAGAAAACTAAACTTAAAATCTTTAAAGGAAAGTTAAAAGAACTTGAGAAACTTTACCTCAAGCTGAGTAAAGATTTTCTTAATATGCCTGAAACATCCTTCAGCAATTTCCATGTCTTCTTCATAAGTTCGACCTTTAAAAATGGGTTGAGGGGCATTTGCAAAGTATTCATGAAAAGGGAAGAAAGTGGAGACTTCAGTAACATCTGGCGATGCGTTACTTTTATTTTTCACTTTGCTGATATATTCCTCCCAACGAGACATTACCTATAAAATGAACTTGAGGTTAAATTTGCCAGCTAATTGTTTTAAATGGTAAAATAAAAAAGAAATTTAGTAAAAATAAGATCTGCTAGGTAAAGGAAAAGAAAAGCAATCTTTGACCCAAAAGAACTATTTCTTATCAAAATCACTGATGGGATTGCCCTTTTTATAAAAGTAACTTTTAACATTAGAGAAAAAGCCTTTTTAATAAAAAATACAGAAAGGGGAAAAAACCTCAGTCAGGGTCATCTTGTGGGACTTTATCTCAGACATTTCAGATTCTCCATTCATGCAAGGCAGTTTATTATTGAGGCTTAAAAAACAAATGAAGACATTCCTTATGTTTTCATTATCTCAGTTTTTCTCCATATATAGTAAGTTCAGCTTTAGCAGTTTTTTAATCAATTTGGCACTTAACCCTTCTCTCACACCTTTATAATTTTTCCAATTATCTTCAGTGCATTTATAAAAAACTTAAAGAACTTCTGGTTAAGCTGAGTACACATTTGAAAGCTCATTTTATGACTTTTGTGAAAGAGTTCAATTACATCCTGGTATAATGGTAACTATGACTATCATGAAGCTCCTACTTAATTAATCTCAACTTTTATAATTCTCTCAAGTCTTTTCTGTTAAAGCTTCAGTGTTTCTCAAAGTGTGGTCCTTACGCAGAATCTACTGAAAGAGACTTTCTGGGGGCAGACCTTGAGAATTTCCTTTTAAACAACTTTTCCCAACGTGATCCTTATGTGTTGAAAATTGTTGATCTATATTGCGAAGCCTCAAGTTCACAGTCCCCAAATGTATCACTTAGGTCTCCATATTTTATAGATTATTTCTCTTACTTTTAAAAATACTCATATTTTGCCTTGGCTGCTGTGGCTCAGTGGTTGAGTGCCAGCCTGTGAATCAAAAAGTCACCGGTTCGATTCCCAGTCTAGGGCATATGCCTGGGTTGTGGGCCAGGTCCCCAGTAGGGGGCACGCAAGAGGCAACCACACATTGATGTTTCTCTCCTCTTTCTCCCTCACTTCCCCTCTCTAAAAAATAAATAAATAAATACATCTTTAAAAAAATTAAAAAAGATTAAAGTACTAGTATTTTGCTGTGTATAATGCACACTTTTTTGCCCAGATATTTGAGGGAAAAATAAGAATGTGTATTATACATGGGTAGTACCTAAAATATCTTGTATCTGTTCTTGTTTTTTGTGATTATTTGTTACATAAAATTTCTTGACCATAATATGTTCAAAAATAAATGCTAAAATTCCTTTATAATACAAAAAACCAAGTATCTAAATATAAATAAATAAATAAATACATACTTGAATTAAAAAATTAAAACAAGACTTTTTTCCTGAAAGTTTAGGCCAAAAATGTGGGTGTGCATTATACATGGCAGCACATTACAAACGGCAAAATAAGGTAGGTTTTACTGATAGCCTACTGGTTTTTATTTTGTGCCAAATATGTATTTAAGCACGATCTTTATTATTCAAAGTTCTAAACAGCCTGAGCTGAATGCAAACTACTTTGCAGGATGATGCATATCTACCCCATTTTGTAAGAAACCATGAAATAAGCTCATTTTAAATGGACTCAGCTGGTTTGGGTACTCGCTTATAATGAGCACAAACCCATTTACATTTTAAAATTTCAATGGCATGATTTATAGCTAAAGTCATTACAAAGAGAACAAAATTATACAAAAATCTTCATTATTTGGTCCATTCAAAATGATGAGTAAACCAACTGACTATTAAAGTTTATTTGTATTCATTTAATTTGCCTTTATTTCTCATTGGTTTCATACCTCACAAAAGCAAAAGAGGACATCTCTAAATAGATGTCAAAAGAATTTTAACTTAAACTCCTACACTGAAATTAATTCCAAAACATAATTTATTGCTTAAAATTTTAAAGGAGATTATGTTTTTCTTTATTAATTGATTAATATGCATAGTAAAATTAAGTTACAAAACTGTACTTTGTTACCACTAGGTAGTTAGGACATTTAGTTATTTACAGTAATTAAAAAAAAGAAAAAGATTAGAAACTTTTTCAATAGCAAAAAGGAACAAAGGAAAATTTAAAAAGTACCAACACTGGCCTTCCATTGAATGAGTAATCAAGCAAAGTTAGCAAAGAAAGTTGAAGGTCACTAGAAATGCAAACATTTAACACTCACAAATACTGCTTTAGTAATAGCATGTATTTTAATGTATTCACTGGAAAAAATTAAGCTTTCAAGAAATATCTCAAAAAACCCATCTTGGTTTCCAACTGAAGACCATATAAGTAAAGTATGATTTAAAACCCCTTAACTTCTTACCTGATATAAAAAGAAATAGCCTGCAGTTTCACAAGTATATGAAGCATCTCCTGGCACCCCGAGACTCTTCTGCAATCGTTTGACTTCTTCTAAAAGTTCTATTCTTCGAGCCAGGACATAATTAACTCTTCCATACCTAGAAATTACAATTAAGCACAAAGGCAAAATTATGTAATGAAGAAGCTTTCAAGGCAACTGTCAGCAAAATATTCAAGAAAAATCATATTAGAAACTATAAATGGCCAAATTACAGAAAAGACAGTTTATATTTAACTGTAAGTAGTAGTTCTTGGATCATTTTACACCAAAGTTACCTAAAGTGCACCCTATGAATCAGTGCAAATCTGCAAATGTGTTAGTGGTCTGCGAGGAAAAAAAATCGACTTCACTAAATACACCATTTAGTTCAGCTATCAATTTTTCCATAACAATATCTTCGCACAGAAGCAAACAGTACAGAGCATTCTGGTGCCAGCTCGTCTCGTCATAGACCAAGAACACACAGTTTACAGACTGAAAGCTTTGAACAGCACTGATTTATACTGTAGATTAGTTCTAAAGGCTTTTAAACAGTAATGTATTTTTCATTCTGTCATCCTACCATGTGGCTTGGCACCTGAACCTATAGGTTAATAAACATTTGCTGAATGAGTAAGAAAACCAAAATTTGGACAGTACCTGGCCCAGAGATCTACAGTTAAGAAAAAAAGCGATATAACCAGAACTGGATCCCAAAGCCTGTACATACTCTTTCCACTGTAACAAAGTGCCCACTATAACCTTTCACAGTAAGAATTTTGCACAGTGTAAACCAAGAAAGAAGTCATGTTCCTGGCTGCTCCAGGTCACCTTTGAGGCAGCAGGCAATGAACAAAAATAAAAAAAGAGTTAAGACATGGTCTGTGTTTTTAAGAATTTTCCAACTTAGAAGTATATAAACATTATAGCAGGTAGTTTTTTTTTTTTTTTCCCTGTATGCTTATCTATAGTTTAAAAATTGTCCTATAATGAATACTTTGGTAATGAGAAAAAAACTGGGAATGCTTATAAAGAGGTTATAATAAAATGCCAAAATCTTGTGATACAATGTTAAATTTAAAATACAATATACGATGGAACTCTATGTGACATTTGTTCAATTATTCTGTAAATCTATTAATTTAAAAAAGCAATGTACAAAATTATAAATAATAGTAAGATTACAGCTGATTATTGAAAAAAAAGACTATCAACACTTGTTTTGGATAAGCGAAATTATGGACAATCATTGCTTCTCTCCTGTCTCATTAGATTTAGAATTTTTCTTTATGAAAAATGACACTACTTTCATTGTGACAAAAATGTTAACTTTTTAAAAAAATTACAACAAAGGGAGAGAAATGAAAGAATGTGCCCCAAAATCAAGCACATACATAACAAGACCTGGGCCTTGGTTTGTGTATCAGAAAGCAAAAGAACTTTTTCCCTTGAAATTTAGTAGTGCCAAAAATCATTTAAAAAATCATACCTCTGCTCTAATACGCTTTAAAAACTATAAATTCTACTGTAATATAATTATAATTACAGTGTTTAGAATTTCATCCGCACCTGTATGTTCACTGAATTCTGGATTATCAGATTTTAGACTCAGGTCCTCTCGTCAGCTAGGGTTAATGTGAGAAAATAACCCATGGGAAGAAATTCAGAAGTATCACTGGCTGATACAAAATTAAAAATGTAGAGCCTCAAATAACTTAATGTGTGCTGTTCTTTGCCCTTTGACTTTTTAGAAGCTAACAAATGTTTGGTGAGCTCTGTAATACAAGAACTCAAAGTAGATGCAATGTAATAATTTAACACTCTTTTAGCTCTTTTGAAGTCTATGATCAATTTAGTCAAAGGTCATATTCATAGCCAAAGGCTATAGTAAATATGTGCAGCTGTTAATTATGCCGTCTGTCTAAAACTATGCTTTAAAAATGAATTTAAATAGAAATGAAATGAGCTATTATAAAGCAACTTTGAAATAAAAACAAAATACTAATAGCAGAAAAAATCTGAATGATGAAATTTTAGTCACTTTATAATATGAAATATTAAACAAAAAGTCCAGCTAAACTGGCAATAAGTACCTGAAATAATACTTACAACCCCAAAGCTTACATTGACATTAATCTTCAACTGCATTTCATTAAGTGAATCAAGTTCCTAATTAGTACCTGAAATATATGTACATTGATGTCTGGATGAAACATGAAAGGAATCATTTGTACAATTTGGATTTGGTAACATTAAAAGTTGCCTCAATAAATAGAGAGCACATGGCAATCTGCAATTTTAAAATGAAGAACAAAGTAACTTTCTTCATTGAAATACCTGTATGTTTGAGGAGAAAAATGGCATAAATTTACAGAATCGGAGCTGAGGGAGATCATGTCTAGACTTTTAGGGCAACATATGGTTTAAGTAGGTTACCCTAGAATCTTTCAGTATGAAGTTTGATTATTCATTATTCTCTTCTCCTGGGATCTCTTTAGTCAAGAAAAGAAGAAGAAGGTTAAAAACTCTCTTGTCCACCATTTCAAAACTCATCCTATTTGCTCACCTGCTGAAATCTTTCTCTGTCTCCAGCTCTTCCTCTCCATGACCAAGACGCAGCAGGTGGCGCTCGTCAATGTCTAAAGCCATGATTTTCTCAAACAGCTGGTTCAGGGCCTGGAGAATGAAATAAGGACCAATTAGCATCCTTTAAAAGTAACAAGAACTAATGTGCAGAAAAATAGAAGAGAATAAGAACTGCTCAGTCAGAAAAGAATCAAATCAAGACACAAACATATTAGTCCATTTGCAATTTGAACAACGTAGCGTTTTTAATGAATTCTGATAGTTCTGCCTATGTATACTTGGCCAAACGAGTTAATTGGAAACCACAAAAACATCTAACAACTAAATTTCTGCTTCTAATTTATGAAAAGAGAAAGTTTTGGGCTCACTTTCTATTTCCTCCAAGTAATAACAATTACTAAAGTAATCAATAACCATACCAAGTTCTGTTTCCCTCAATGAAATTTCCACAGGTTGTAGAGAACTGAGAAGTGGTTGCAGTTAGAGAAGGACTCTCAGGTGGTGAGAGTTGGTGGAACACATCAAGAGGACCAAGAATGAAAGCCTTAGGTGGAAGTCCAAAGATTTCTATGCAACGATAAACAGAGCACTCGTTCATTGCACTCTCCCTGATGAAGGGCATTCAGAAGTCACTCCTTCTACCTATGAAATGTTCTTATTTACGGTTCCCTCAAATCCTAGTACTTATTACCTAAACATCTGTAGTTACCAGGTTTTTCAGAAAGGGAAAAGTTTCATAGTATGAGAGATACACTAATAAAGACTCATTTAAAGATTAGCCCGCACTCAAACATTTCTGCACATTTACCATCAGTTTGACACTGCCCATCGAGTGAGAGACATACAATCTCATCAATATCCAGGTTATATAGTGTAAACATAGATATCCTTTGCTGCCACAGCTCAGAAACTGAAGAGATAAACATAAATTGTTAGAAAAATTCCCCACTATCCAAAATCTTAATATCTTTCAGCCAAAGCTGGAGGCCCAAGAGATCAGACTACATCACATTACTCACTATCCAAACCTCTGCTATCTACACTCAGGAACCACAGAGATTCAGAGGGCAAAAACACTGCCACACCACAATCTCAGAAAAAACCTCATGATTTCATCGTGAACTCGAGTGATATCGGAGAATTGCTTGAGTTATATGTGCAAATTGAGATCTGGCAAACAAAATAGTTGTGAAAAATCAACAATCTGATAGATACGCAGAAAGATGATTTGATGATCAAACGATCAAAAAACGCCCATAGGAAACAGTAAGTCTTTGACTATTTTTACAAAATAACCTTTTCTATAACATGCTATACAAGTCAACCATTAATAGAGGATAGCACAGAAAGTTATTTTCAAGTTATGACAAGATTTACTTAAAAATTACATAAATTATTCTGTATTCATTCTAAGAATTTGCAAATAGAAAAGTTATTAGACTAAATTTTATTAAAGAGAAAAAAGGAAGTTTTACACATTTGTTTCTTTTATCAAGATAAAATCTTGCCCTGGATGGTGTAGCTCAGTGGATTGAGCGCGGGCTGGGAACCATAAGGGTCCCGGTTCGATTCCCCATCAGGGCACATGCCTGGGTTGCGGGCCGGGTCCCCAGAGAGGGCAATGTGAGAGGCAACCATACATTGCTGTTTGTCTCTCTCTCTGTCTCCCTCCCTTCCCCTCTCTCTAAAATAAGTAAATAAAATCTTAAAAAAAAAAAAAAAAGATAAAATCTTAATCCACCCTCTTCAGCGCAGTTTCAGTACAACATGCCAACATTACTATAAACTTCAAAGATGTAAAACCATGATACGTGAATGAACACAATAGTATTGATTTTTAAAACCTATAAATTAAAAGTTGACAAAAAACAGAGTAATTGAAATTTACCATTCTGAAACCTCAGTGCTTCTTTGCAGACCAACTCTTTTCAGAACTGGTCAACTAGAAACATCATTATTAATGTGCAGTCAGAGAAAATAAGTGCCTTCAGAGGTTCAGACTGCCATGCAAGCTTCACAAGGTGTCTCAGGATGTCCTGAGAGCTGCCTGCCACAGTCCACAGGAGAACTAATAAGTGTTACTTGTTTTTCTCCCTTCTATGATAGCGACAGCTTCAGAACAACTATCACATCACACAAGTAGTTGTAAAGATCATTTTTCAGCCATTACTTATAAGAAAGGGGCTTGTTTTTATTGTTTTAGCTGTTTATAAAGCCTTATGTAGTAAACCTGCAACCTAAAATAGTCCTTCCATGTAATATTGATATTCACCTGTATACTTCATATTCAATGCAGTACTAATACAGTTTAGACTTAGCCTCTCAGGAGTATTTGTTCTACTGGCAGCACAAATGCTACTAAGGCTTTTGACCTTAAAGTAAAAGCTCTAGCTTAGCACATAAGCTGGGAGGGAAAGGCAGTTTAATTTAATCTAATCCAAATATCCGACTACGTATCTAAATATTCTCTTAGTTTTTTCCGTAACTGCCCCCCTCAGTTAGACAGACAAGATTGTTTTTCTTTTTTCCTCAATACAGTCTGGTCATGACGAGTAATAATCTAAGAGTAACTCAGTAATACACACTCCTCAGCCTTTCCCACGTACCTGTGACCAGGTCAGCGCGAACGCAGAAATCTCCACTGTGGTTTCTCTCCTTCTTTACCTCCCCCCAAATCCAGCCTATGCATTTGTGTGTGAATGGATGCATGCACACGCTCTCTCTCTCTTACCTGATTGGAATGAGTAACAATCAGAGTCCTCTGCTCTGGGAAATTGTGGTATATGTTGGATATGATCTGAACTGCCACATCTGTTTTTCCCGTACCTGGTGGACCCACGACCTAAAAAAGAGATGGACACATAGCAAACTACTGAATTATTGCATTGTTAGAAAATGGAAATTCTAAAACTGAAAGATAAAATATTTAAAAATTCATTGGATGAATTCAATAATATAATGAACAAGACGGAGTCTGTGAATTTCAAGATAGACCAACAGAAATCACCTAACCTAAATAACAAGCAGGAAAAGGGGATTCAAACAAATCACAAAGGGTCTCATGAATCTGTAATAGTAAAAGGTCTAACATTCATGTCACTCAAGTCCTAGAAAAAGAGGAAAATCTATACAGTGTAGACAAAGTATCTGAAGAAATAATGGCTGAAAATTTCCCAAATCTGGCAAAAGACATAAAACTACAGAATCAAGCTCAGCAAACCCCAAACAGAATAATTCCAAAGAAATCTATGCCCAGAGACACTGTAATTTAATGTTTGAAAACAACAGACAAAGAAAAATTATTAATAGCAACCAGAGAAATATGATGCAGTACATAGCAAAAGGATTTAAAAAAACTGTTATTCTCATCAGAAACCATGAAAGCCAGGAGGATGTGAATAACATTTTTTAAATGCTGAATGGATACATCTGTCAAAGCAAAATTGTATATCCAGTGAAAGTATCTTTAAAGAATGAAGGTGAATTAGAGACATTCTCTTGTGAAGAAACCAAAGATAATTCATTGCTAGCAGGCCTGCTCTTAAAGAGTGGAAAAAAAAATTCTTCAGCCAGAGAGGAAATGATATGAAGGATTAATGGTAAGTATAGTAATAGAGGATGCTTTTTCTCTAGAGTTCTTTAAAATGTTTGATGTTTGCAAACAAAAACTGTAACATTGCTGATGGCATTTTTAACGTATTTATATGTAACAAATATGACATTTACAACGTAAAAGAGGAAGGTAAAGGGATTTATATGAAGGTCAGGATCCTCCCTTCAACTTAAAAACAAAATACTGATTCTAAGCAGACTGTGAAAAGTTATGTATACTCTAATTCTCTAGAGCAGCCATTAAGAAAAATCATACGAGATATAGTAAAAGAACAAAATAGATCAGTAAAAAAATAGGACTAAAAACTAACCAAGTAAGAAAGCAGAAAAGGAAAAACAGGACCACAAAACAAAAGAACAAACATAAATAATAAAATGGTGGATCTAAATCTGAACACATCCGGTAAGTACATTATATGGGGTCTAAACACAACAATGGAAAGACAGAGACAGCAGCACGGGCAGAACAACATGCCCTGACTGCATACCGTCTACCAGAAACTCACTTCACATGTAGTAGGTAGGTTAGAAGTGAAATGATGGGAAAAGATACCATGTAAACACTACTCAAAAGAAAGCCACAAGGCTGTATTACCATCTTCTGTCATGTATAATGTGTACTTTTTTGCCTAAATTTTTGAGGGAAAAATAAGGATGCAAATTATACATGGGAATCAGCAGTAAAACGTGGGTGTGCTTTATATGCTGCAAAACACAGTGATATCAAGGTACACTTTCAGCGGTATCCAACCTTTTGGTGCCTCTGGGTCACACTGGAAGAAGAAGAGTTGTCTTGGGCCACACATTAAATACATAAACATTAACAAAAACAAACGAATCTCATGTTTTAAGTAAATTTACAATTTTGTGTTGGGCTGCATTCACAGTCACCCTGGGTTGCATGTGCTCCGTGGGCCGCAGGTTGGACACCCCTGCTCAGAGCAAGAAAACTGCCAGCGATGAAGAGAGAAATTACATAATGATAAAAGCATCAATTCACCCAGAAGACAGAACAACTCTGAATGTGTATATACATATCATAAAGCAAAAATTGACAGACCTTAAAGGAGAAATAACAAAAACCTAATTACAGTTGGAGACCTCAATACTCCTCTCTCAGTAAGCAACGGAAATTATTGGGTGCAATATCAGCAAGGACAGAGAAGTACTGAACAGTACTATCAACCACACGAACCCAACTGACACAGAGCGGCTACTTCTCCGACCCAGAACAACAGGACACACATTCTTTTCACGGGCACATGCAATATTCACCAAGACAGACATCCTGGGCCATAAAACAAATCTTAACAAATTAAAAAAAAATTTGAAATTATATAAAGTACATTCTCTGGCCAAAATGAACTTAGACCAGAAATCAGTAACTGAAAGGTAACAGGAAAATCTCTGAAAACTTGGCAATTAAACAGACATCTACACCAGTTGTCGGCAGACAGGTCTGTAAAGGGCTCGCAAGTAAACATTTCAGGCCCCGTGGCATTTAAACTCTGCTGATGCAGCACAAAAGCGGCCCAGGCAGTGTATAAACAAAGGGGCATGGCTATGTTCTAGGAAAGCTTTATTTACGAACACTGACAAGAGGAGCAAGATCTCCACATGCACAGGACGCCGCACGCACTCAGAAACACTTAAAGGAAGTTGGGCTTTTGTGCTTCACGTAGAACACACTACAAAAACCTGTGCTTACTTCTGGCCTGAATCCACGTAAAGCCACGCGCAACAGTAAGGCTCTTACCATAGTCAGCCCAGGCTGCATCCCGGCACGGATGGCCTCTATCTGGGTATGGGTGAACTGAATTGTATTACTGCAAATGAGAACAGATTAAAAGTTGGTTGAAAATACAGATGAATGACATTTGGTAAAAATTTAGGTAACAATGACCAGAGTTCTAAACATCTGCTCTGCATCTGTCTGTCTTCTCCCACCTCACCCTGGCCCTTTGTGTGAGTGTGGTAAAAATACATAACATGAAACCTAGCTTTCCATCACAATTTATTTATTTTTTAAAGATTTATTTTTATTTATTTTTAGAGAGAGCAGAAGGGAGGGAGAAAGAGAGAGAGAGAAACAGCAATGTGTGGTTGCCTCTCACATGGCCCTCATGGGGACCTGGCCTGCAACCCAGGCATGTGCCCTGACTGGGAATCGAACCGGGACCGCTTGGTTCCCAGCCCGCGCTCAATCCACTGAGCTACACCAGCCAGGTTTTCCATCACAACTTAAATGTACAATACAGTATTTTTAACTACAAGCACAATGCTATACAGCAGATCTCTAGATTTTTACATCTTACATGACTGAACCAATCTCATTTGAATGAATGACTTCTTCAGACCTGCCCTTCCACAGATCAATTAAAATGGAATGAAACTTGTGGAAAGAAAAGACTACAGTTACTTTTCAATACACTTAGCCCATTCCAGACCTCATCTGGAGTATCAAAGTTCTAGTTCACAATCTAACGCCAAATGTCACGCCCCAGTCATGGCACATGCGTACAAGGAGCTGTTATCTGAAACACATGGTTGTGACGTAAGAAGCCTGTGCTCAAGTTAAGACAGTCTTCTAATACTTATTTCTCATAGTACCTGAAAATGTTTCTTTTTGTAATGTGATCACAGAATAGCCAAAAATGTCTGAGCTACTCAGCCAATTAACAGACTAGAAGGAAAGTGGGTACAGCACAGAAGTTCCCTGGGATTTTTAAAGAATGAGAAAATTAAAAAATACTACAAATCCAGTTCAAATGGGAAACCATTACTGACTATTACAATTAGGGCAGAGAGTAAAATTACCGTTTGGGCTGGTTGTAAGGGTAAGGACCGCGATTAGGGATAACGTGAGGCTCAACTAGTAAGGTCTTTGCCTCTTCAGTGTCTTCGTCTTCCCCATCCACATCTTTCCTCTTCTTCCCCTTCCCACTTCTCACTGGAAAAGTTATCCTGCAACACCACAACTTTGGTTCAGTTTTACAACTAACAATAATTTATCGAGCACCTATCTTGTGCATGACATTGTACAAAGAATAATCAGATCAGTAATAAGCATTTGTAACTTGAACTATCTATACGTAGATTTTGAAAGAAGCAGATTTAAAAGCACTGAAATGTGTGTTAAGGGTGTTCAGATTAGAAAGTCATCTGACTAAGGGAAAATAAAAACATTTGTATGATGAGAACACTTATGTCACAAGTGCTGTCAAATGCTTCGCACTCTCCTTCATCTAATTAGAAAAGGCTTCGCAGGCGAGGTGGAATCTAAGACGAGTTTCGAAGCATATAAATGTGGGAGGGGAGACACTCCAGGAAGACAAACGTAACGCAGAAGGTCAAATGTAAGTAGCCAGTTCTGCAGGAGGGTAGGACACAGTAGAGAAAATCAGGCTAGAGAGGAAGGCTAGAGAGGAAGCCTTCAAGGCAGAAGTTCTTAGCCCGAGGCCCGGGATACCTCAGCAGGCAACTCCCCGTAGGGAGCTGAGGAAAGTCAATGCACCGTTAAAATGAAACTACAACATTCTCTAGGTACACTTTTACCAGGCTTTCTTCCCGTTTTAGAAGGACAGGTAATGCCCCCCACTTCAAAATGTTAAGAAACAAAGAAGCTAAGAGGTCAGCCCTTATTTCGATAAGCAACAGGAAAAATCAGTTTTTTTAGCTGGGGACAGGAATGATTATAGCAATAAAGCATGCGACCCGTTCAAACGAGGAGACGGAGGCAGGAAAGACAGCGCGGCCGTGAAGACTGAGGTGTTGGGGGCCTAGAGAGGCTGTGGTCAGGAATGACATGTGTCCTTAAGGCCGAATCTGGCAAGGCACAGCATGCGTTATAGGAGCAAAAGGATTAAAAAACAATGCCATTAACAGAATTTGGAAAGTGCGGAGGAAGACTAGGTTTAAGTGTTAAAAGGATGCATGACTTTAACGTGTAGAATTATTATTATATTTACATTTAACGGTCAATTAAAACTGTACGTTCTAATTTCCAAGTAAAAAAGTAAGCGCTTTCCCACCCCCTTCAGGGGCACCGAGTGCTTCGCCACTGATCTGTATGATGAAACCCGGGAAGAGCAATCAGTGCTTCAGGTTCTTTGCTCTATTTCTACTCAAATCTTAAAACCAAAGATCCTTTAACATTAAATATAACTCAATTATAAATATTTAAAATTTGTGACAGCAAGCATAAGGTTAAAAAATAACTTTTTAAATTTAAAACAAAGTTCAAAATGACATGGCTATGTGTACTAATTAGGAAATACACCAGACACAGAGTGTGCACACATATTTCTTTGGTCAAATGCTGTATTTATACACTGCTCTTCAGACAAGCATTTCCTGATCCCTCATGAGACACAAGCTACTTTCATGGTGGTCTCAAAATAACTACTGCACAAATAATCTGAAACAGAGTCAAATAAAATAAATGTACCCCCGTGATTATACGGTGAAAGTAAAGAATGCCCAAACAAAACCCAGGTACAATGCTCAAAGCTGACTTCAGCGACAGTCCTAACGGCCTAACTCAGACTGACCACACACAGCCCGAAAGGCGTGTACCCAGTTCTGACTTCACCTGAAAGGGGGTATCTGCAGGGCTGGGTCATCCACAGTCACTTTAACACTGTGACCAGGAAAGCTGTTTTTCAAATGCTCAATGGAGAGAAATGTATCATTGAAATCCAGGGTGGCAATCTGATTGGGCATTTTTGAATAATGTGCACTGCTTGGATCCCCGTAACCTAAGATGATGTCATGCAGCCAGGCAGGTACCACACAGTCCGTATTCATCAGGTTCCGGATGGTCTCCAGCACAGCCTGTCCGTGAAAGAACAGAAAAGGGCCGTGTCAAGAAGACATCTCAAGACACGTGCGCTTCGGCGGAATGCAGCGCTGGCTGCGCTCAGCCAGAATTCCCGAGAGTTTCAGGCAAGAAGCTATTTTCTGCTGACAGCTGCTTGGCTAGACCGAATCAACAGCTATATTTTCAGCTGATGCCATATACTGAGTTAAACAAATGAACAAACTTAGCAAGAACAGTTTATCCATTAAGAGTTCATTTAGATAGAGTATTATAAATGAGTTGACACTTGACTTCTGTTGGGTAGGGTAAAACTCCAATTAGGTCCATACAATGGAACCATCGCCCCCAAAACCCCATAGAACAAACCCTTAAAGAAAATGCTTCCTCTTAGAAACTACTGGAGTTTTCTCCCCTTTATAATCCACCGTTCCTCAATGGGAAGAACACACAACCAAAAGAACATTAATGTATGCCTCCATTGTAAAACATATCATGATTTAGAAATATTAAAGTTAACACTGTTAGAAAGAAGAAATAAAAAATAAAGTGAAAATGATAACAATAAAGTGTCAAATAAAATTTCAGGATGAAAGAATTAAGACTACAATAAAAGAACATTACAGTAATTAATACATACATGATCAAAAGTAATTCCTAAAAGCCAAGGCAAATTCTTAGACTTTCTAGTAATTATTTCAACAAAATGTTCTATGCTACATATGTAAATCAAAAGGCTAGGCTATTAATTTCAAAGACTAAAATAACTAAACCAGCCATTTTTATATTGTAAGTGCTATGCAATCCAACAGGGTAACAAAATAACAGGTTAGTGTATGTAAATCACACTTTCCACACTGCCTTGTTTAATTTTCTTGCACTTACTGCTACTTGAAATTCTCTCATTCATGTCCTTGGTTACTGGTTTATCATTTGTCTATTCACTACTAGAGTGTAATTTCCACGAGAGCAGGGATACAGGACAGTTTAAATATGGGAGGCGTGAGTGGCTGGACGGACAAATTGCTACGTTCACACGATGAACGGATGAGGGCTGCACTCTCCAAGGTAAGTATGATTGTAGTAGGAAGATAAAATATGTCCTGAACAATGGTGTGAAGCAGGAGAATGTGGCAAAGAGTAAAAAAATGCTACAAAGTACAATAGGAACACAATTTGAGGTGAGAGGTGGCTATGAGGGAGACTTTTGACATTAGCATAGGTTTCTTAGAGGAAAAGTGGCATTTCAATTTAGCTCAAGTAAAGGATGTGTGAGAAAGCTTTGTCATCGTTAATGTAAAGTCACAGAGTGACGAGTGGAAGCACATGAAAAGCAGGCGACTGGCGACGGTATGAGGAGAACAGCGACAGAAACAGAGGGGACTATTTTGAAACTATTCAGGCAGGAAGTACAGTATCCAGATTAGGACACGTTGCACAAACAGAAAAGAGTGAAGGAATTAACGAGGATGCCGCCCGGGTCTGTAACAAACACCGAAGCCCCACAAAAGCGCTCTCCCTTCCCCAAACACAGGCAGTTTCTGCATTCCGCCTTTTTCGTGCATCAGGACCTTCCAGAGCACCTCCGGGCACCCGTCTTTTGGCTTCTCGTACTTTCTAAGCTTTCATGGTAGTTGTCTGTATTTCTAACTTCCCTTTTATTAGTAATCTAAGCTCCCTAAAGGTGTAAGCTGTATTTTACACATCTGTATTAGCTCCGTATAATTTAGCAAACACCACCAAACATGGAGACAGGGATGTCAGAGATGAAGGACATGACATCCGACATCCGTGGAGGTGGCAAGCTAACCAGGCTGGCTGATGAACCGGACGTGGGGTGTGAGGGCCAAACGCATCAGCGTATTTGCATTGTTCTGTCTTCGACAACAGAGTGAGATGGGGAATAAATTCCCTGTGTGTGAGGTTTTCAAAAAGATAATCAAGTGAGTGTTTCAAGAAGCACTGTGTTTGGGGAAGAAAGGAAAGAAAAGCACTTGTGCAAAAGCTAGTGTTTCCAATGCTAGAAGTGCTCAATGTTTAAGTTTTATAATGTAGTTTCAAACAATAATTTTATTTTAAAAATGTATTTATTTTTAAACGTATTTTTCCATTACCATGCATCCCCCTTATACCTCCTCCCCTGCAATCACTACCTTCATGCCCGTGAGTCCTTTCTCCTTTTTGCCCGACCCCTCCACCCTCCCACCCCCTCTACACTGTCATCCTGCTCTCTGAGTCAAATGATAATTTTTAAAATCTTCCTTTACTCAAGACTCCTCTCCACACAAAGTTGTTATGAAAGTAAAACTCTCTGACCCCCAAACCTCCCTTTTCCCACTAATGGGTAAAGTATAAATACATTGTATCATATAGTAATGCAAAGCCCTAAGGTTCCACATCAGCATTCTTAGTGATTTGGAAGCACACGTACTTTATATTCATAAAAGGAGTCAACTGCAAACAAATAAGCAGTTTTCTTCATCTCTTACTGGGGCACAAACTGAGTATCTAATATACAAAAAGCTAGGAAGGAGGACCGTTAAAATAATGCATGAACTATACCCTGGCTGGGCAGCTCAGTTGCTTAGAGTGCAGTCCTATTGCACCGAGGCTGTGGGTCTGATCCCTGATCGGGGCACACAGGAGAATCAACCAATGAATGCATAAACAGATGGAACAACAAACTGATGTTTCTCTTTTTCTTTCCCTCTCTCTCTTTCAAAATCAATAAATAAAAAAATTAAAAATATATAATACATGAATTAATACATATTTTAAGTTTCTAAATTCATCAAAAAACAATAGATTTAGCAAAGAAATTCCTTAAGTTTCTATATTTAATCTAAAAGAACTTTTTAGAATCAAAAAGCAGTGATCACTATTTTCTTAACAAATCATTTAAACTTAGTGTCTGCATATTTGTCTCAAAAGTTTTTCAAATTATACAGTATTTTCAGTTACATAGCCCCAAATTACCTTGAAGTTGTTTTCCTTGGGTTTCCTCCTCATTATTATATTGAAAGTTTCATACACGTCTTCTGCTCCATTTTGAATAGTATTGGTCATATCTTGCTGGTACTGGTTTGGATCCAGAAACACTCTAAATGTCCTCGACTCTCCTCTAAGATTGGGTCTGGGTTCGGGTCCTGAATATTTTGAAAAAGTTTGTTAAACAAAATATGTACTTTCCAAATATCACAGTAAGTTAGCAGAATTCCTTTTCTAGAAATCATGAGTAAACTGTCCAGACGTAACTCCACCCCCCACCAGAGTGCTTTCCATCCATCCACTTCAAATTCTAAAAAGCAGAAAATATTTTCTTTCTCGAAATTCTTACTATTTCTTCCTAAAGTAGTCATGTAACATTTATGAAACAATGCCAGGGATTCCAATTATTTTGGTATGATCTCAACTAAAACTGGAGCCCTGAAAGTCAAAGAACTTCACTTCTGTCGGGCACTGGTGGCTACTGTACTTGGCTGATCCTGTGCGTCCTTCCACGTTCCACACCAGTATCACTCGTATGGACGGAAACTTCACACGCTGACGGCTGACAGTTCAGAGGCTTCTTCTCTTTGTCTTAGGCCTCCAACTCTGGTCTCATTATGCTTATTCCAACTATCCACCCTTCCCTTGTCTTATTTTTCGTATATTCTAGTGATAAAAGTGGCCTAATCGTCAGTACTTCGGCAATGGTGCAATCTTGAAATCACAGGTAATAGAAACCACTTTAAGTTCCATGAGAGGTTTAGTAAATTATAAAATTACAAATTATAAAATAAGCACTGGACATGCATGCAGTTACAATTGAATAGTATTACCAGAAAGGTGAGGACAACATAAACATTTCAGAGAACAATCAGTGATAAGCCTAAGAACTCAAAGAGCCAACTAACTGCTGCGTGCAGCCCAGGACGGCTATGAAAGCGTCCCACACAAAATTGTAAATTTAGTTAAAACACTATGCGATTCCTAGGTGATTATGTGTCATAATGTATTTAACATGTGGCCGAAAACAACTCTTCTTCCGGTATGGCGCAGACACCAAAAGGCAATGTTTCTAAGTGGGGTCATGCTGGTACTGGCATCCCAGGCAGGACAATTCCTTCTACAAGACAGTTCTGTCTACATGCTTAGCATCCCTGGTCCCCAACCAGCAACAGCAGTAATTAACTATCTCCTATCCCTACCCCAGTCAGCTGCCAACACACATACTACCAAACATTTCAAGTTGCAGGGTAGTGCTATTCCCAGTTGAGAACCACTCCTAGAATGAATCAAATCAATAAAACTGAAGAAGAAAAAATTAGACAAATATAAGAGGTTTTCAGTTTTGTAAAAGCAATATTGTAAAGCATTATAAAAGGAAGTCTTACATAAAGATAATTTCAAAAGATCCTGCCCTTTCTAGTATCTAACATAGATGTTTAGAAATTACATTTATTTGTAAAACTGTGTGTGGTAGGTACACTATACATATTTTATATATAATCCTTTGTATCAACTTAGTACACAAAACAACTAAAAATAGCACTTGAGCTGCAAAAGGAAAAAAAGGCAAAGGAATCTGTCATTAGGTACACACACTTCCACACCAGACCCGCGTACCGTCCTCGATGACGCGCCCCTTGTCATCCAGCATGCCCTGGATCTCGCAGCCGCGGACGTACACCAGGCCGACCTGCTCAATGAAAGGCCTCCGGCGGTCAAACTTGGTACCGTACGGTTTTGTGGGACGCACGGTAATTAAAAAGCAGACATCATGCTTACGAAGGCCTGGTAAAAATAAAGACATTTTCACTTATTGTTGTTTTTAGTCTTTTTGGCAAATTTTCATCCTCTTATCTTAGGAACAGAGATATAAAAAACATTTAAAATACCAGAGATGGCCAAGGATTACATTTGCATTGTAATATAATCATGCATGGGCTTTCCTATAACCTCTAATACTCAGTGTTTGAGGGTAATAACTAAAACAAAAGTTTCTTTATGTTAAAATTTGAAACTTTTATGTCATGAACACATTACTAAATAAGTCCTCCAAGTCAGGCGACAGCTCCGACACTGAATGCTCATCTTCATTCTTATTTTTAACATTCTGAATAAGTAACTAAAAATATGGCTGGCATACAATCCATCTATATCCTAGTTAGCAGGCTTCTAATGTCAGTTTAAACTGGCCATCAGCCACTCCAGCACCACAGTCTAAGTGCACTTCACTAAAAACGGTCAGCTCAGAACCAATTCCTCAAGGCACAACAGCAGTGTTCACAGACACCATTTTGAGAAGGCTGAATCCAGTTTCAGTTGGCAAATGCTGAAACTTTTTATAAGTGAATGTCAAGAAAAAGGAGACCTGCCCCAAGTCCATGGCTTCTCAGCTATCTGGTCAAATAATAAATGCAACTGGATCCCCTGATCTATTAAAAAGCAGACAGTGGAAGACAAGGAACATAAAATTAGATTGCAAAGCATATGCTGTCACACTACTTAATCTTTATTTCTTTTCTGATTTGATTTTGTTGGCCAGTGTATGACATAAATGCAAATTTAGACAGTCTGTGTGCTTGGAACCTTGATAACAGGACAGACAACTAAATCAAATCAGCGATGTGAGTGTGCGGCTAACAGTGTCGGGACAGTTCTGGTTTGTTTCAATATGGAGTGGACGCAGTTCGAGTGTGCTAGAGATCATAACTGTTGATACATAATAACGAGTTTATTTCTCCACAAATGCTATGCAAAGTAGCAGCAGCATGAGAACTAAGGGGAACTCTTCTACTGTGACTTCTACCGCCCGTATGACTTCCAATCCGACCGACTCATTAAAACTTCTAAGTCTCACAGCCGAAGGAGCGGCCCTGAGAAGTAATTCAGTTCCCACCCATGTCAGTTTTGGGCATCGCTGAGGGGCGAGGGCCTGTTTCCTCCTAAAGCAGATCATTTTACTGTGGGACATTAAAAACACCTGTATTACAATGGACTCCACTACTTCTCTCCTTGCAACCATCTACATTCATTCCTTTTGGAATGAGCTTCTTGGAACAGAATCTGGCATTTCAGTTTCCTTAATTCTGTTCCCCTAATTTTAAATGAGGAATGGTGAAGATGAGGGCTTGGACTTCACACCTCCTTGGCAGGGACGAGAAGAATGTTTTACAGTATCGAGCTTAAACTCTTCAAAGCTATTCTTAATGCATGTATTTATTATTCTTACCCGAGGACATTTTTCATCATTTTGAGAGAGAGGAAGGGAGAAACATCGATGCAAGAGAGAAGCATCGAACGGCTGCCTCCCGTACCTGCCCACGCTGTACGCGCCCAGACTGGGTACCACACACACCTGGACCCAGACCGGGGACGGGGGATCAAACCCACCCCGAGGTATGTGCCCCGACTGAGAATCAAACTCTCAGCCTTTCAGTTATGGACAACATTCCAACCGAGCCATGTCGGCCAGGGCAAAAGCTATTCTGTTTTTACAAGATAATATTCGTTGTTTTTATAAGATAATATTCATCACTATTTACACAACCTCCTTCTCACTTTTTGCCTCAATTTGCTACTTGGTTATTCTATTTGTGATCCATACTGTGTCTGAATTTTGGCTCTGGCCTCCCATAAAACACTTTTCTCCCTACCATTCCTCAAAGCATGAATTGTTTCTCCCACAATGCCATGTTGTTCTCTATCCTGTCCATCAAAACTCACCCGTTCTATTTCTCATTCTACCAAAGGCCTATGTTTAAGAGAAAAAAGAGCTCCCCTCATCTCCCCGAAAAGACTGATATCCTGACAGAAGTCTGCGAAGTAATGGAGGAACGGGGTTTAGAGAAACAGCCTTTTCCCCTTAACACGTAATGTAGACTGGTCATCTGTCATCTATAAATTTCTGTGAAGGGTCTTTTATACTTTTTAAGTTTATATCCAATATTACATCTATGGGTAGCCAAGAAGTGATTTCAGTTTATTACCTCCTTAAGCACTAAGGGTTAACAAATATAAGACCTTCTCTAGCAACTCGATGCCTTTCTCAAGATTCAGACATAATAAAGGTACACATTATTCTAGATGTGTAATGTATCAGATTGGAATTCTTTTTAAGGAATCTAGAGTCACAAAATCTGTCACAAACTATACCCACTATAGTGGCCATTTGTTAAAACATTTGGCCAGCCTCGCTGCAGCATTCCTTCAGAATTATGTGATAAATATATCATACAGTGCCTGTCGTTATAAACAACTACATCGAGAGCAGTAACTTCTGAAAACTGAACCACTAGGGACTATCCCTTTCTTTCTGGCATGCCAAGAAGGTGAAAGGAGATGAAACCTGCCAGCTACTATTTCTCACAACAAGGCCGCAAGAGCTCCACAGACAGCTGGGAGAAAAAGTTACAAGTGCCAATTAAAACTCAGTGCCATGCCATTTCTGACACAGGTGCCAGCGAAGCTTTCACTCTGTATGGCTTAGTAACTCTGAACATATTTGCTCCTAAGTAACAGTAATTGTGGAACTCCCATCCCTCAACTCTTGCCTGGTAAAAAAAATAACTCTTTTAATTTTCTGCAATTATTATTTACCCTTAAGTACATAGGATTTTCTGACTTCCTCCCTTTGGTGTAAATAAACTACTATTATTTCTTTTTGAGTTGTTTTGCTAGATCCCCCTATAATTCCTTTTGAGTTTATCTAATTTTGATTTTGTATCTTTATTTCCATAAATGGTATGCATCCCTCTACTCAACTTTGGTTGCTTTTATCTTGAAAAATATCAATTTTCCTTACTTGTTCTGTTGTGTGTTCCCCTTTCTTTAGTGAACACTAATATTTTTACCCTTTTCATATTGATCCTACAAACTCATAAACATTACCTTATTAAATTTAAAACACTTTCAGCTCTGCTAAATGCAATTTTCAAAACACTTTGATATTAATGCTATTTTATGCTTTTATTAAAGTAGTAAGGTACTTAGTCATTCTTCTATGATCCATGGTAGTTTTTACTAATAGTAATTATAAAGACAATTGCCATTCTTCGGATAAAATTTAAAGGGTTTAAAAGGGTAACATTTAGTAAAAGTGCTCTGCTAATTCTCTAAGTGAAAATCTGCATGCTGAACTAAAAAGTTAAAAGGTAACCACTTTTGAAATGCAAGCTTACCTTCCCATTCATCTTTGATGTGATCTCTGACATTCAGATTGATGGTAACGTCCGCACGAACTCGGGTTGGCCAGTTTTCACCAATGTTGGGTTTGGCAACCTCGACCACGGTGAAAGCCACAATGGGCTGAGCCATTCGCGCCCAACCACCAAATACTACGCCACCATACTCAGACTGCCTGAAAACCAAAGAAGTGGATGATTACTCAAACAAAATATAACTTTTGGACAAGTAAAACTAGTAAGAATACACGTTTAGCTAGTATTTAAGCCCTAACTTTAGTAACTGTTTATTTCTACACTTTAAATAAAAAAATCTAAGTCTCAATCTATAGGGAATATATATGGTAGAATGAAAGAGGCAAACGTGGTCCAGAAAAGAAAGGGAAATAGGGGACACCCTGTACACCCCCAGATAAAAACGTAACTCTGTACGTAAGGGCTGAGCCATCTGCCAAAGAATGAAACAATCCAGCACATTTAGTTTTATTTTATATTCCTATCCTTTCCCCTTCTTTATCAAAACAGTCTCAGCTGTTTAACTTTACCTTATGTGCTCTAAGTATTTTGAAAAGCTCTTTCAAAAACATTTTAGAACAAACCAGAATTTAAAAAATTAAAAACAAGCAAATGATAATATCTATGCAAATGCCTTCTTTAGGGTATAAGACATAAACCATTTAAAAGGTGCTGTCATGGGGTGGGGGGACTAATAACTAAGTCAGTTGTAATAACTAGTCCCACTAACACCCAAACACCCATTCTTCCCTCTTATATTAATCTCAGTAGTACTTTAATTTTTATATTAAATAGTATATTCGGGAAACCTGTAATAAAAAAATTGCAGCAATACTCCAAAATTTGTAAGTATTACCAAACACGACATGCTCACAACGATAACTACATCCTAAGTGAAGGCTCTGTGTCGTAACAAAACACTGGAGAACTTCACAACATCAAAGAGTAAAACAAACTAAAAATAAAACCTTTGCCGTCCAATGACTTCATTCATACTGGGACAATTATTAAAAGGCATTACCTTGCCTCTAAAACGTTTGTAATAACTTTTTATCACTGCCCTTATATTTTACAACTTTACTACAGTATAGTTTACATGTCATAAAATTCATTCACTGTAAATGTACAATTCAGTAATTTTTATTAATTTATAGAACTGTGCATCTATCACCACAATCCAATTTGAGAACATTTCCATCACACTTAAAAAAGATCCCTCTTGTCCAACTGCAGTGAATGTCTGTCCCCACCTCCAGGCAAGCACCAACCAGCACAGAAAGTACGACTCGGCCTCTCAGGAGCACGCCCTCTGACCCTGCTCGGCAGTTCCATCAGTCTGAAGCCAGGACCACCAGAAAAACGCCTCCACCCTCTTCCTACCTTCAGAAGGCGCGCGACAGAAAGAGGCCCGGCCCCTTTTCGGATCTCCCCGTTTTTAAGTTTTCAGTCATGGGCAATAAGGAATAAAGTTTTAGAAAAATTTAGTACCACAACTTAACTATAAAAAGTGACATTTTCTTCCCCCTTAGCAGAAACTGTAAGTTAAAAACAAAATCCCTTATTAGTAGGCCATAAAAACTGTGTTATTGCTTTTCTTGGCATTTAAGTAAAATATAAGTAAATTCTATTTGATGAACTAGTTAATAAATCCCTACTTTGCAAAACGGCCTAAATTGGGCCCAGATTCCGGCACAGAAATGCAAGGTAACCGCGAATACTAAGGAAGCGTCCTGATCAAGCGCTCCCCCGGGGCCCAAACATCGGGCGACAATTCCAGCAAAGCTGTGGGCGGGACGCTCAGCCAGCGGGCGTACAATTTCAGAGCTAGCCTGCCTGCTGACTCAACTGATTATTAAGTCAAAAATACTTTATTTTGTGTTTTGTAGGCTCACCCAAAATAACTATTCACATAATAACTAATTAAAAAATAGAACTGGGTATGAAATAAAATGTGAAAGGGAAAAAATAGATCATAATCACTGTGTCCATGTAGCTCTCTGTAATTAGTAAGGGCAGAAGCCTGGGGTACCTGCATCAGTTCACATTCAAAATATGTTAAGCTTTTCATATAGAATATAGTGTAATTGTGTATGTATGTGTGTGTGTGGTATAACTATAATGTAACAGAAATTCATTTTACATTTATTATTGGAGATTTATTTTACTCGTTTATAGTCACTTGTGATATACAACTTACCTCCATCAACTTTATACTCAGAATGAAATAGTGACCAAGGGCATTTACCGCAAATCAGTCATGGCTAAAAAGCAAAACTAACCTGCACAAGTATATTACAGAGCTGTCTGCAATAACCAGAGTGAAAAGTTTTTTTTCCTTAGCTAAAGGAATTATCTAAAGAAACGAGCTAGCAGGGGGAGCTGAACTCAAGCAGATGAATTCCTCAAACAACAAGACCTACTCAAACGGCCCTAAAAGTAAACGCTGATGATTTAGTCTCTTCCAGGCACCTCAGGGTGCAGACCAGGGAAGACTCTCCAGTGTGCCGCTCGGTGCAGCGTTCAGAAGTGCCCTCGCCGCCTGCTGGGTTCCTCAGACAGCGGAGACCAGCGGCAACCACCCCAGAGCAGGGAGGGCAGCAGAGCGCCCCTTTGTCAGAGCTCCTCCAGGCGCTTCAGCTGCCCTGCTGGCCAGCCCACACGCTGTCCCCGTCCCCCGTGTCCTCGTGCCCAGCCCTCTCTCCGTGTCTCCCCTCACCCCAGGAACAAGGACTCTCATCCTATCCCCTGTCCCACCCCCAAATACCCAGACTTTGTATTTTAGCACTTTCGATATATTCTAATTTACATGAAAGAACTTCTCAAAGAGTAAACGTCTCAAGTTTTGGAGGGCATCTTCATGCCAGGTGTATTATTTCTAAATGCACTTACGAGCTCTCCGACAGAAGTATGTCTCTCACTGTTTGCATCACTTCACTGCAAGGGGAACCAGTTTACTAACCATGGCTTCATTCTGCTGACGCTGTCCTCGATGTCCTGCCGAATTTCATATGTTGATTCTAAGCGGAAGAGGTTAAAGTTCCTTAGGAGGTAATCATGAAGAGTCAAAAACTGCAAATTCAACTTGGGAAGAGCAAGACAACCTGAAAGGAAAATAACATCCATATTTGAATTATTTTTTTAATCAGACATCTGTCCTCTATATCAAAAAGGCATCACAAATTTGGTAAGAATATAATTTAATGATGTCTATAATACAGTATATTTAATAAGCTCCTATTCCTATTTCCACACATAAGTGGAACTCAAAAATTCTTTACCATCTAACTTAACACTTGGCAAATCTCTAAATCAATAATGCTACCATAAAATTAGTCCAAGACAAAATTACCAAGAAAACTGAATTAGCAAACTATACTGTGTAGATCTATTTCCAATGACCACTACTGTGCTTTTCTGAACCTTTGCCTTTCTCTAGACCCGAAGGGGAAGGACTTGACTGTCCTGTACTTCCTTCTCTGTCTGAATTAATGAAGAATATTCTTTCCACTATCTGCACTTGACAGTGCTTCCCTTGGATAATAAGTGACTGAGCACTCAGCAGGACATCAGAAAGTTAAAACTCTGAGTTAAAATCTAATTCAATTGCTTTCAGGTCAGAAGCTGAGAGACCATCTAGTTCAATTATTGAAAAAAAGACAATTAAAATGTCACCATTTCACAGTGCTCACCGAATTAAGAAATCTAGCTGTTGTGCAGCAATGACTACTAACACGACACAAAGACAACCAGACATTATGTGCCTCCTGATGGAAAAAAAAATGGGCCACTAACCAAGATTCTTGCCAAAAAGAGAGAGAACCTCACCCTGACTAAGCCTCTGCATCCAGTTGCTAATTTCCAAAAAAAGAAGGAAAAAAAAAAACAACAACCCACAAACAAACAAACAAAAAAAAATGCGCAGAGGGACAGGTTTATGGTCACTTACAAAAATCTAGACCACGAGCCCTGGCTGGTGTAGCTCAGTGGATTGAGCGTGGGCTGGGAACCAGAGGGTCCCAGTTCGATTCCCTGTCAGGGCACATGCCTGGGTTGTGGGCCAGGTCCCCGGTGAGGGCCATGTGAGAGGCAACCATACATTGCTCTTTCTCTCCCTCTCTTTCTCCCTCCCTTCCCCTCTCTAAAATAAAAAAATAAAAATCTTAAAAAAAAAAAAAATCTAGACCATGAGAAACTATACAGATCAAACAATGCAGGTCTTCAATGGAAAGACATGGGAAAGATACAGGGGGCACCTGTAAAGTAAAAGACACTTATAAAATGTGCAAGACTGACCTTAGAGTCTAGGGCTACACCACTGGGTGATAAGACTATTTTAAAGTGCAAGATACTGATGGCTACAAAAGCCCAGAAATAAACAGTCACATTCAAGTAGAGGGAGGAAGCGGTGACGAGAACGGTGCAATGGGAGGGTCCTGGGATAGCAGACGAGGTGGATACAAGGGTTTCATAGTATTTCCCTCATGATAATTAGTAAAGCCCCATATTTATATTGTGTGGCTTTCCTTATTTGTGTCTATTTTATAATTAAAAGGCTTTAAAAAGGCAAAGTTTCACCAAGGTCTTCTTTGTAATTTTTACACCATATCTTTCATATCTATCCCAATTTTACACTTAGTTTCTCTCCTGGGAGCCTCGAGCAGCTTGCACAATATGCAGTAACAGCCTGCTCTCTGCCGGTCTCACAGAACCAGACACGGGGCCCACAGTCCCACCCATGGCCAATGAGGAGCAAAGCAAGACGGAACCGAGTCTCTGCAAACAGCTGTGTTACAGTCCCCCACCTGGTAACTAATATTGTTCTGAAATACTTTCCTTCTCTGAAAAGTGTAAAGACTGAAATTCTGAGAACTATTCCTTTTCACTTAAACTCATTAATGACAGGAATGAAAGAATAGTAATACTTTGTATTAATAAGCAAGATTTTTTTTTTTTTAAAGATTTATTTTTAGAGAGAGGGGAAGGGAGGTAGAGAAACATCAATGTGTGGTTGCCTCTCACACGGCCCTCACCAGGACCTGGCCTGCAACCCAGGCATGTGCCCTGACTGGGAATCGAACCGGGACTGCCTGGTTCCCAGCCCACGCTCAATCCACTGAGCTACACCAGCCAGGGCAATAAGCAAGATGTTTTAAACCAAGACCAGCATCACTGAATAGAACCAAAAGCTAGACCTAAGACTGTTTACATGTTTAAGGACACATAAGCTTTTTATTAAAAAGACAAAATATTCCGAAGTGTTGTGTGCCTTTTAGAGACTGATCAAAGAGCGAGCTGCCATACATACACGGTCATAAATGCTTTCGGCATGAACAATTAGCAAAGTGAGAAAATACTGCAGTAACCGTTGTCAGAACTCTATAAAGTAAGAACACTGCCTATTCTGAAACCCAGCACAGGTTTAGTACACGCGTTTATCGTAGTTATGGCTCAGGACATGACTCTGAAGTAACAGTTTTATTTTTAAATAAATGTACCAATACTGGCGATGTCTTTAAAACAGCCACATTTCTTCTAATACTGTTGTTCAAAAGATTTACAGAAACTTTTTTGAAACAGGCCTTCAAAGTGTGCCCGAATGCACTTCGGCACACATGCACGCGAGTGCAGCAAATGCTCACCCTCAGAGGACGAGCGGAAGCACGTGGAAACAACCTCTTAAAACAGGCAGGTGAACAAACTAAGCACGACCACTTTGAATCAAAACTCAGGGTTTATTAACAAATGACAATGTCTCTTTATGGTGGTCATTAGCTGCCTCCATAGGCAAAAAAAGCCTCTACAAAAGGCCTGGGAAAGGAAAGCACCACCAGACGAAGCCTGTTACGCTGGTACAATGAACAGCTGTACTCCCTGTCCTCGTCGGTCTCCGTACAACTCAATGTATTGCTCTCTGGTCATGTTTCATAGGATGACACACACACACACACACACGGTTAAATTTAATAAAAGCCCTTAATGCTAAGTATTCAAAACACTAAATAGTTTCTAGCTTGTAAAGTTGAACCTGAGGGTATCACAAAATTATCCCAATGTATACAGCACATAGCAGGATTTTCAGTTACATATGAATTCTCAGCTAAGTTTCATGATGCACCTGGGTCCTGTAACTACCATACCTTCCCCTGAGTAATACTCCGTTGGGACAATATTTTCATCCCATATGATTTTCTCCGTTGGATACAAAGGCATCTGGTTCAACTGCTGAATCTGAGAAATTCGACGTTCGTGACGAGACACCTAAAAGAACAGGTTCACGCAGAAAGTTAGAAGCATCTTTTTTTAATCAAAATAATTTATGGAGAAATTTACCAAAAGTATGGAACAAGATGTTTCACATCTTGCAGTTACTGTAGCACTTAACAAGAAATGTTATTTCCTTTTTCCATTCTTCCCCCCATAAATCAAAGATGAAGGAAGTACCAATCATGATGGTCTTTGAAATCACAGAGATGTGAGTTCAACTCCCAGTGACTCTACCATGAGCTATGTAAAAGCCGGGCAAATGACTTCCCAGATCTCAGTTTCCTTTTTCAGTAAAAAGATAAAATGTCAGTCATTTCTCAGGTTTCTTATGACAATAAAATGGAATACTGTAAAATAGTGTTAAAGCACCTGGCACAGGCCAAGACCTTAAAAACCATAGCACTTAGCACTGGTTTGTGTAAGAAAAAAATGGGAGACCGAAGTCCTAGGTTATAGTGTTCATTCTTGTACTAACTTGCTAAACACTCTGGGACAGTTTATTAATAAACTGTCATCAGTCTAATTTATATTATGAGAGAGTTGGACTTGGTGATCTCTATGTAACCTTGCATTGTTAATAGAGTGATTTATCTCAGATGCTGAAGTAAGTTTGTTGCCTAATTAACACATGTTAAAGTAATGATATATTTGAAAAATGTGTCACATCCTCTTTAATAGAGATAGAATTATTTTAGGAAAAAAGGTGGTAGATATTATCTAAATAATACCCATATTTCAACTTTTTTTAAAGGTTAGTTACCATTATTTTTATCCTTACCCGAGGACTTGCTTATGATTTTAGAGTGAGGGGAAGGGAAGGAGAGAAGGAGGGAGAAAAGCACCGGTGTGAGAGAGAAACATTGATTGGCCACCTCCTCTATGAGCACCAACTGGGGACCCAACCCTCAACCAAGGTATGCGCTCTGACTGAGAATCAAACCCGTGACCTTTGGGTTTACAGGACGACACTCCAACTGAGCCACACTGGCCAGGGCCACATTTCAACTTTTTAATCATAATTTGGAATTCTAGAAGAATCCAAAGCCTGAGAATAAATGTAAGGTAATGCTGGAACACTATAAACTTTAAAAAATTGTGTTCTTTTAACATAATAATTTAAATTTTAAGGAATTATTAAAAATCTCCAAAACCCGCCCTGGCTGGCGTAGCTCAGTGGATTGAGCGCAGGCTGGGAACCAAAGGGTCCCGGTTCGATTCCCAGTCAGGGCACATGCCTGGGTTGCGGGCCAGGTCCCCAGTGAGGGCCACGTGAGAGGCAACCATACACTGCTGTTTCTCTCCCTCTCTGTCTCCCTCCCTTCCCCTCTCTCTTAAAAAAAAAAAAAAAAAAATCTCCAAAACCTGACTTACTATAGAAGATTTTACATTGTCAGGAAATAGTACAAGAGGTTTTGAGAAAGCACTTGTAGTGAGGCACCATAAAATATGATTTGTAGGAAAGAAGGCAAAGGCGGTGACCCAGGATACCCATTTTATGCAAGTAAATATATCGATACTTTTCATACGTGAATTAGTTTGAAACCCTTCCCAAGGAATTCTCTCCAAATGGGACTTACATACCTGTTGCCAGGCTTCAAACACCTGCTACAAAGAGTCTCCTGTTACTACGCCCAAAACTAGAACATCATCCTTCTTTCTACAGTAGGAGATTATAGTTTATATCCTACTATTAGCTTAGGATAAGTCACAAAACAGTATGCCCATAATTGTCCCACGTGTGTAAAAAATGTATACATACATCCACAGTGCACGTTTGTATAGGTATAAAAAAGTCTGAAACACATAAAAACTGACTCAGCCTTTTGGGAGCCAGGAGACAAAAGATTAAAACAAGGTATTATTTTTTGAGGGTGACAAAAACTGGGATGACTCCTAACATCCAATGTTGGTAAAAGCTTAAGGAGACATACTTTAATACACTGTTGGTGGGAGCACACACTTTTTGGAGGACAACATGGCTGCATCTTTGCCTTTTAAATAACCACAAAGAGGCAGGTACAAGGAATGCATCATTATTTGTAACAGTGATACTATAAACAACCTAAATTTTCATAGGAGTATGGTTAAATGCTCGATTTTATGAAATATTTTACTGAAGTTAAAAATAAGGTATATCCCTTCCCTTCAATTTTGCCATTAACCTAAAAGAAAAAAAATAAAACTTTACCAAAAAAAAAAAAAAAAAGTATTAGCTTGAGAGCTAAAGCCATCATTTTCCCAAATGACTGAGAAATCCCTTAGAATTCTTTAACCACTAAGTTACTGACAACTTTATTCCTAAACAAGCCTGAATTTCTAGTGATAAGGGTCTGGCTTAATATTCCAGGTACCATATTTAAACAACAGTGTGTAACTGTGACCTCTTAAAGGCAGGGATGGTGTCAGCCACCTATGTACCCCCAATGCCTGACTCCAGTGCCTGACACAGAGTTTCTCATACATGTTTGCTTGGAATATATTCATGCTACAAAGCAGTTTTAAGAGGTAAAAAGACTTGAGAAAATAAATCCAAGAGATGAGAAAAGAAACCGGACAAAACCAAATGAATTACTATAATTTCCAAAGAGAAAATTATCTATCCAATATTTAATCCAGGAAAAAAATCTGTACCAACCTACATCTTTAAGAATGTTTCAAATAGGTAGGAAAAACCACATGCAAAATTCGAAGAACATTAACATGTATTTATTTACCAGCAATTCTAGAAGAAATTCTTTATCAAAAGTTGTGTCATCTGTTTTAGGAAGAGTCGGCAATAAGCAAAGGTATGATGCCACCTGGTGGAGTGTATTTGAACTGCAGAATAGAGAATATTCAAATCAGAATATTTTATTATTTTACTTCACTTCTGAAACATGTAATTTTAGACTGTTTCAAAACTTTTACCTAGCAAATATAATCCTATGACATGAGTAGCAAACAGAAAATATCAGCGGTGAAAAGTTAAACCCCTAATACAGGGTTCTCGAAGTGTCTCCTGAAAAACCTCTCATGGTCCCTGAGATCCTTGCAGGGAGTCTGCAAGGACAAGCCCTTTTCATATCACTACGACATTATTTTTGCCCGCTGTCCTTACATACATTACAGTGACAGCGCAAAGCGATGGTGGGTACAACCGCCGGCCTAGATCAAGGCAGGGGCACCGACCAGCACTGTAAGTGGTCACTGCATTCTTCAGGCCACACGCAGTTTTTAAACCCCCCTCTAAAAACCCAGTTTAAGAATGTCCTTGGTGAAGCAGTTATTAAACTTGGACACTTGAGCATCTGCTTTTAAAAAACCCTGTGTGGCAGGATGGGAAGCCCACATTCTGTACACAATGTTTACTTGACAGATCTGACAAATGATGGTTATTCAGACTTGAATAAATGGCAATTTCTAAAAAAAATTGAACAAAATAAACCCGTATCTTCAAGAAAAACAACTCAGTATTTGTCACCAAGATAAAATCTGAACTTCCAAGTGAAAAACTGGAATTTTGGAAAACTTGCATTTGCCACTATGAGTTTGCCTGCTTTCTACTACTTGAGTACAGTTTAAGCACCGCCCCTGCCCCAGGTCCCTCACTCTGTCCCAGTCCCTGGCAACCGCTGATCGGTTTTCAATCTCTACAACTGTGCTTTTTCCAGGTCAAGTAAGTTATTGCGCTGCCTTTTGACACTGGTTACTTTCACTAGTATAATGTATTTGAGATTTACCCACACTGTTGTATCTTTTCATTGATGAGTAATATGATTTTTTTTAAATTGCTGAATAATATTCCATTATAGGGATATGTCACAGTATGTTTATTCGTTCTCCAGTTAAAGGATATTTGTGTATTCCAGTTTTTGACAACTGTAAATAAAGCCATTATACACATTGCTGTACAGATTTTTGTGTGAACGTTGGTTTTCATTTCTCTTGGGAATGTCTGTGAGAACACTGTAAGTGCATGCTTAACTTTACAAGAAACAAGAAACTGTCAAATTTTTCCAGTATCACTACCACTCTGAATTTCTATCAGGAATGTATGATTTCATTTATGTGTGTAATCTTTTAAAAAAAAAAAGCTCATAGACACAAAGCACAGACAGATGGTTCCCAGGGCAGGATGGGGAGTCAGAAGATACCAACTTCCAGTTAAGCAGATCATGGGGGTGCACGGCACAGCACGGCAGTGCAGGTAACAACACCGTATTGCACGTCAGAAAGTTGCTAAGAGAATAGATGTTACAAGAAAAAAATTCCGTAACTATGGTGACAGATGTTAACTAGACTTATTTTGGTGCTCACTCTGAAATACATACAAATATCAAATCATTATGTTGTATTTTGAAACTAAATAATGTTGAATGTCAATTATACCTCGATAAAAAAATTTATTTTTAAATGTTAGGGTTCAGAAAGCAGACTACTTATTTGCCACTTACTTGCTGTGTGATGTTGACACATTATTTAACTCTTCCGTGCCTCAGCAACTTTCTATGTAAAATGATGCCTACTTCTCTCACATGCATGTTTTCAGGATTTATTTACATACTTAACAGAGTGCCTACCATACAGTAATAAATGTACGCTACTGTTACTACTTTTAACAAATATATATTAGCAGATAGCTAAGTGACAGAGTATTACTAATTTCATCAATTTTAAACATGCAAAAATTGTCCTAAGCGACACCTCTAATGTCATATGCAGCAGTCCCCACTCCGTAGCCATGGCGGACATGTTCCAAGCTCCCCGGGCATCTAAAACCTCGACAGTACCGCACCCTGTACTTACTATGTTTTCTCCTGCACACACATACCCTTTCTCCTTCATCAACTTCACCGCCACCAGAAATGCGGCAGCAGCTGCTTCATCGGCAAACGCAGCCTCTCTAGCACGTGTTGCATGTCAGTCCAGACCTACTCCTGAATGTGTGTAACTGCCCCTTACTCGCAGTAAATGTCTTGGTGTCATTCACTGCTGACGTCCCCGTACAGGCTCAGTGCTTCGGCAGCAGCAATCGGAACACATTTCTGTCCGTCTTCCACCCGCAGATTCAGCGTGTGTGCTGCTGAAGGGAGCTCCCTTCCACCCATAAACTCAGTGCTTTCCCACCTTCGCTCAGCAATCACCACGCACTGTGGCCATGAGTTCTGCAGTTTGTGATGCGGCAGCGATACTAGCTTATGGATTTCTTTTTCCTTCTTCAGTTTCCAGATTCACAATTCAAGGTTGAATATTCATTCTTACTGTAGGTCTTAGCAACCTCAGCAAAAATTCCTCTTATTAAACCAAGGAAGCACTTCATGGCTTCTCTTTGGCACTAAAATTGCCAGCATCGCTACTCTTGTATTTTGGGGCCATTATTAAGTAAAATAAGGATTACTTAAACACAAGCACTGCAATACTGTAACAGTTAATCTGGTTACCATGGCAGCAACTAAGGGACTGATGGGAAGGAAGTGCACATAGCACAGATATGCTGGACGCAGTGACGATTCACGTCCGGGCAGGGCGGAGTGAACAGTGTGCAACTTAAAACTGATGAACTGTTCATATCTGAAATTTTCCATTTAATATTCTTGGACCACAGACAACAACGAGTGACTGATACCGCAAAAAGCAACACCGTGGCTATGGGTGGAGCTAGTGTCTGATGAACACTTTTTGGTCTCTGTTGTATGTTTTTATGACTGATGGGATACCAGCTTTTTGCTCAATTCTAAGAAAAGTTGAAGATCTAGGAAGAGTGTATGTTATGAAAAATATAAGTTTTACCAAAAAAGAAAGAGAAGACGGGTAATTATACAGTAACTCGAAGACACCAAGTGCTAGAGAGAAGCACTAGTTCTAGCTGTCAGTAAATACAGTAACATGTAACATTATCCAGAGTGGTGCAAAAATGCTAAAAGAGTTAAAATTCAGTCTTCCTTCACGCTGCCTTACCTAAGAGGTCCGAAATACTTGACCAAGGACTCCCGAGTGTCTACTTCTGCCACGTTTGAGAGGGCAAAATCATAGAGTTCAGGGAAATGTGCAAAAGCAGCTCTCTAGAAAAGAAGAGCAAAAAAAGGTCAGTAATTAATGTATACCTATTAATATAATCAACTACAACTTATATACTCTATTACGAAAATATTTTTTAAAATATTAACAGAGTTCTCTTTTTTATATACTCCTCACTTGTGACTGCTGCCTTATTGAGCCAGAAGCATTCCATACAATGGGGAAAAACTAGAACTGTTCTGGCAGGAATGGAAAAACAAAGAGTCAATGTTCAGTTTTTTATTTCTAAGCTTGTACTCTGAATATACAGGAAAACTAGCTTCACTGACATGAGGGGAGAAAACAAAACATTTTATTATAAAGAACTGGCCTAACAAAACTAAAAGAAAGTTTTAGTTTTCAAGGAAAATTCCCACTAAAGAGACAGCTTGAGGAAGAGGCCAAACGCGCAGTGCGCTGCACCCTGCTTCCTGTGGAACTCTGAGAAGACAGCCTCACAGGTACCAGCCCCAACCGACACGGAGTAAGCTCCAAGAACACAGAACCAGTGGCACTATGCTGATTTGATAGGAGAATGTGAGATAACATCCCTAGTCTTCCTTGATGCCCATGTGGCACAGAGAAGATCCAGAAGTTTTCCTGTACCCACAGAGTACCATGCAGAAGGTTGCCAAGGTTACGGATGAGCCTGCCACAGGATTACTACAGGCAATGGCAAAATGACCGCGCGACCCAAATCTAAGGGCGAGCTAAGGTAGGAAATGAATGAGTCAGCTCGCAGGAGAGTTCTAGCACTGTCAGGAACAGAGCTGGCGCCTCCTCACCAGAGAGACAGCCAAGCTCCTCGTGAGCAATCATCATGCCTTGCCTGTGCCGGGGGAACACAGCTACGGTCACTTCAAGGGCAGAGGCAGGACACAAACAATAATGCTCAGAAAAGTGAGAGAAGACGCCCGAGCCTGGACAGTGTGAAGGTCATTCCCCTTGCAAACCAGGAGGCTGTCCCAGTGTCTCCACGCACCCAGACACAACTTGGGGGGAAGCAGGAAGAGCAGAGAGTCCTTGGGAGAGAGTAGAACTGATTATGAAAGAAAGTTGAACTTACGTCTGACTGAGTCTTTACTCAAAAAACAACTTCTTAGAACAGAAAGAATGGAATCACTTTACATTGACAATGAAAGCTTCGTTCGGCCACCAGAGGAAATGGAGCTCACGAGGGAGATGAGATCATGGAACACAAAGGTGCTTTTTCTCATCTGAGCTGTATCAGTAAATTTCACTACCTGCGTTTATCTCTAAAACGCGCAAAATGTTTACCCTACTTTGTCATATGCGGACATATCTTCTTTCATAAAATAAAACTGATGTTTAAATGAACTAAACTGGCCCAGTAACTAGTATTTCCAAGTATCGAACATCCGCATATTGATTCTCAGAATGAGGCCTAGGAAAGAAAGCCATTTTTTTCATGAACTCAAAATTCAAGATGAAAACTGTTAAATACATACCTCTTCCATTTGTACTATACAAATGCTAACTATTCATGACCTGACTTTGGGGAGCAGGAGCAAAGGCTACAGTGCATTCAGTTACCTGCAGGGAAGTAATTCTATCGTAGTGAATCGTGGTCATCTCATTCTCTGTCAGAGCGTTTCCTGTCTGGTCGTTAATCTCGAAACCAGTATAGAACTTCAGCATGTCCAACAGCTAAGAAGATATGCTTAAATTAATAAACCCCGTGAACATGAAAGTATGAAAGCATGAGCAAACATTATTTACTTAAAATAATAAACAAGTACATCTGCCTTCCTAGAGGTTCTGACAAACTCTGTAATGTGAACAGTGCAACAAACACGTCAGAACACATCCAAATGCAGTTTTATTTACGTGGGAACAGGTACGCGTGTGCCTTGTGAATAAATTAAGTCTATATCACATACATGGTCTACATATTCAGAGAAGAACTTAAACTTCAATCCCAATAATAAAGAGACATTAAGGATCTAATCAAAGGAAGCCAATCATTTTAATGGAAAAAAAAAAATCTATCTACATCATTACAAACTTCTAGAACTACACCACTAGAGGGAAGCCCTGAGACCTTTTACTTATGCCACTGAAGAGTTTTGGAACTCATAATTGGAGATACTCTTCTCTATACGCTGCTTCCATGGGGGAAAATCAGCGAGGTGGGCAAAGCTAAACAATCTATTCCTCTCCTCAGCCCCCGCGGCCGTCAGGCCCTTTCTCCAGCTCACCGTCGCTCCTGCTGCTAACCGAGGCCTGCCTTCCCCCGTGGCGGCCGCGTCCACACGGCTCCCTGGCTGCCTTCCGCCCAGATCTTTATATTCTTATTGCTACTCTATGGCATATCAGATACTAGAATTTTAATATATTTTAATATATGAATCAAATCACTGGGATTTAATAAGAGAATGAGAAAAAAAAAGGAACGCTCATAGATACAAGATAAAATAAGACTTTAGTTGGCCAAAAAGTTCATTTAGTTTTTTCCATACAATGGGTGTAGCAGTGCTTAGTTGTCTTTAACTTCATCCGAAACAGTTTTGTTAGGTTGTACTGTGACAACTGTCGTATCAGCATGCATTTAAAAAACTTATCAAAATTGGTGAATTTTTGTGCAGCCATTTTAATATTGAAGTTGGAAGAAAATATGCAACATTTTCTGTGTATTATGTTTTCTTATTTCAAAAAAGGTAAAAATGCAACTGAAATGCAAGAAAAGATTTGTGCAGTACAAAAGTGGTTTGTGAACTTTCTTGGTGCAATTGACATTTTGGCCATAATTCTTTGCTGTGTCTTATGCATTGGAAGGTGTTTAGCAGCACCCCTGGCCTCTACATACTAAAAGCCAACAGCAGGAGGTAGCCGACATACTGAAAGTATCTAGATCAGTAAAGTTATTGTTGAAAATGAAAAATGTATCTTTTATTTTACAGAAAAAACTAAACGGACTTTTTGACCAATCCATGCAAATATCTAAACACATAAAAATTGTATCTCTAACTATGATCTTATTTAAAGGCAAGTGTTAGAACTTTGTTAGAAAGACTTTTCTTCCGGATGACATTATAGGAAATGCAAAACCCTAACACCGCATCTTCCTATCCAAGTCAGCAAAGAAAGCATACACACCTCTACGCTGTCAACTGCCCATCACCATCTCATGGAAGGAGAGCCGTGGTATTAGGGCAGAGTTCACCTGAAATTAATGCTCATCATCTTTTACATTCCACAGTGGATATGTGGGCTACATCACTAAATTTTACATAATTTAGTAAAATAATAATAAACTCACATAAGATTAACAAAAGGTTATAATATATCAGTACTACAGGCCACCTATATAAGAATGCATTCATTATGTTGTTGTTTTTTAAGATTTTATTTCTTCATTTTTAGAGAGAGGGGAAGAGATGCAGAAGAAAGAGGGAGAGAAACATCAATGTGAGAAAGAAATATTTGGTTGGTTGCCTTACACTGACTGGGGGAGTGACCCAAAATCTGGACATGTGCCCTGACAGGGAATCAAACTGGCGACCTTTTGTTTTGTGGGATGAAGCCCAACCAACTGAGCCACACCAATCAGGGCAAAAATGCATTCATTTTGTACATTAACACTTGATTTTACTTAAAAATGAACAATTAAGAATTTTCATTATTCAATTCAACATAAAGCAAAATTACTTTGGGTCATGCCCTGATACTCTCGGTCGCAAGGCAAAGAAAAGATCAATTTAGAAATAAGAACAGTAAGTCCTGCTCAGATATGTAAGTGCTCACCTGGGAAAAAAGATGGCCATCCTCTTCCCTACGAACAAGATTGGAAAGGGAACAGTGAACCAAAAGGTGGCTGTCATCCAGGATGGTATTAAACCAGCGCCTTGTGGGGAGCAGGGCCTAGAAAAACACAAAGACCACAGCGGTAACTTTGCAGGTTTTCTGCAGCTAGAGGTGAAAATCACTGATATGAAAACGCTAATCACAGCCAAAGTACCCTCCAGTCTCCCGAAGACATCGTGCACAAAGAAGCTCCGTGTTGTAAATAAAATCAGTGTTATTATTTCTCAAAAAATATAGCACTGAAAAAAATCTCAGATGTCTCGGCCAGTAGTTTTCAAACAAAACCCTGTAGGAAATCCCAGTATGTACTGTGTGTAGGTTTAAAAATGGAGCTGCTCTGAGAAAAAAGGGAGTGAGGAATCCTGAGTGGAGACCCCTTTCTACTTCCCACGTCCCCCTACGGGGGCCAGCAAGACGATACAGCGAAACTGTCTGAAACCACTAATGCAGTCAGACACCCTCGTTTTATGGGTGAGGCTATTGAAATGCTCAGTGGTTATAAATCAGTCACTGGCAGAGCGAGAATTGAATGAAGAGCTGATAAATGACTGCCAGCCCAACGCTCTAATCCTCATGTCAAGAAACCACCCTACCTTTCCAGACAAGGGACAGACAGAAAGGATTTTCTTTCAATTTCCTTCATTAAAGAAGGAAATTGAAAGAAAATAAATTCAACCTGAACTACAGCAACTCTGCATCTGAACTTTCCATCAAAATCTTTTACCTACTATTATGAAATCATTTGTTTAAGAATCTTAATTTTAAAAATTGACAATAGCAGCTACATCTTTCTTCATCACCCATAGTAGGCAAATTTAAAAGAGTGAGATTATTAAAGAGATGGCCATAAACGCACGACTTCAGCCACTGTTTAAAACTCTGTGAAGGGGTATGAAAAAGTGACAGAAGTAAACTGCCACTGCCCATGTTTAATAACCAGACTAAGAACCATTTTTCCTACAAACAGCAGCCACTAGAAAACTGCAAGAGTCAGTTGCTTTTGACTTGCTTCTCTAAGACACCTTCAAATAAATGCAAGGCCAGTTTGAGGTGATAAAAAACATTTCACACATAATCATATGTTTAATCTTAGCCTCTGTAAAAATGACTGTGTAACAGTAAAGTAACCGCACACTTCTTACCTCTAGATCAATCATAAGTTCAATGAATCTTTCACAGTAATGAACTTTGTCCATAGTGACAGGTTCTAGACATAACAGAGCAAACAGGTTAGAATTTTCTTACTTAGGTTAGTCTGTGGCACTGTATTCTAAAATTGGCAGTTATTTAAAGAAGATCACTTGTCTCTTATTCATCAGGATTGAACTATGATCAGAGTAAGGCCCTCCCATAGATTTCACAAAAAGGCAGGCCTTCTTATATCTAGCTCTACAAATATGAGAAAATGAAAACTTGGATCAGAAATATTATAAAAAGATTTGCAAAAACATTTCAGTGTTAATTTTTAAAAACATTTTAGTGTTCATTTTTAAATCTGTAATAATAATTAGATTTTTAAAAAAACTTGAGATATAAAAACCAGAAAGGCAGTCTTATATTAGCTCCTGCCCTACTTTTCATATTGTCTTCACAAACTAAGCTTCTAGAACATTTTTTTTTAAAGATTTTATTTATTTTTTAGAGAGAGGGAGAAAGAAAGAGAGGGAGAGAAACATCAATCTGTGGTTGTCTCTCACATGCTCTGTACCAGAGACCTGGGCCACAACCCACGCACGTGCCCTGACTGGGAATCGAACCGGTGATCCTTTGGTTCGCAGGCCAGCACTCAATCCACTGAGCCACACCAGCCAGGGCTAGAACTTCTTTATATGCATAAACACATACATATATGTGTACACGTATACATACAAAGATACCTCAGAATGCATTAAAAAATGGGTGGGAAAGATACACACCAAACTAATTAAAGGGATACTTTTTATGATTTTTTTTCCCACTATGCATGTATGCCTTTTGACATGAAAACATCAATGACACGGAGAGCAATAAAATGTTTTTAAAATCATTAACTTATACTATTCATGAGCGTTAATGTACTGCTTTAAAAAGTTTACATTTTTAAATAGTTACAACGTTGTGACATGGCGCACTTTCAGAGCACAAGCCCTCACCCTCCACCCCCGTGCCAGGCAACGGTCTACCATTTCCCCAGTAAAACCGTCCAGCCAAGGTTGTTTCAACCAAAAAGGAGATAGTTTCAGAGTCCCTACAGCTGCCTAGTCTAAGGACTCCCATCTACAACTAATGCAGCACTTGCTAGACCTGTAGAAGGCACCCTACAAATGCTTAAATAAATCCACTTATTGAATTTACTTCTGGTTTACAGGAAAAGAGAAGGCTTTACATGATGAAAAAAAAAGGCGGATATTTTTGTGACTAATATATGGAAATGTTAACTGGACCTTTTCCATGTCCATAATCCAGACCCTAAAATTATATAACCATAGAATTTCGTAGCTGGAAGAGACCTTACAGAACATCTTTTTTAGCTCTCCATTTTCTAGGTGAGGAACAAACTGAGGGCCAGAGGAAATGACTCGATAAAAATGCAGAACAAAGCCATGGCTGGACAGAAGTGGAACCCAGGTTTCCTGTGACACAGTCTAGGTCACACAGCTGTTGAAACTAAAGAGGTTAAAGGAGCAACTTTTAAACTAAATCCGTTCGAACTAGTCCTCAGTTGTATCTTTTGTTCTTATTACTGACAAAGGAAAATATTTTTGCCTAATACTTAAAACATGAGCAAACTGTGCATTAAGTATTTGTATTTATAGGTTGAGAAAGTTATTGGCAATGGCTTATTTAAAGTTTGAATATGATGCCTGGCACTCAACTTCTGCGCTCTGGCGGACAGAGATGCATGTTTTTAGATTAGGTGGCCCCACTGGGCATGTTCTTTAGAGCCGAAAGCTTGTTATTCCAATTTCAGACATCAGTACACCCAATCATCGGCTTCTTAACATGACCTGTGTTCTTTCCTTCCCTCCGACAGCACCCGACACCCCAGACTGTCCTACACAGACTTCCTCTGTAACAACTGATAGGGACATACGGTTTCTAATGACCCTGTACAATGAAACTACAATTCTTCTTATTCTTTTAGCAATCAGTTTTCTGTTTCCCAACTACATAATCCATCCACCTTTATACCCTTCCTGAACCCAGTTTTCAACATCTTGTTTCTTCCTTTGCAGCAACTCATAAGTTTTGACTGCAGCTCAAGATCAATCCAAAATATTTTGTTTTCTGACAATACAGAAATAACAATGGCAACAGTTAGTAAATAAAATTACGGTTGGCCCTATGTTGTTGTTACTTGACTATCAAACCTTTCTAAACAACCACATAAGCATTCTACAGCTAGAGACATCAATTTTTTTATGACCTAATTATTACATATATTTGTAGTTCTAAGCACTCATTATTACTAATTGCTGCAAGAAAACCAAACCTAAGTCCTCTTAACTGAAAGATTTAAATATACTAATAATTACGTGACTTAGACTGTAAACAAATGATTTCTCTTCTTCACACTGATGCTGATAGTAATATTATGCCCCAATCAGGTACAACTGATTTATAACATTAGTACTCTTCTTCACTGAATCACAGGCATGATTTTCGGTGGTAAAATATTATTTGGAGGGCCAGCATTTGTAAGTAATTCTACTGTACTTTTAGTTTAAACGAAGCTACAATCTTTGATGCAAAAATAGAACTATGTTACATCTATAGAGTTGTCTTAGATTATATTCCAGTTAGGAATAAATATTATTAACCAATGACATCTCTTACATAGCACACATACACCTTTATTAAGTAAACAATATTCCATTTGCATTCACAGATGTTTATAAAAATCTTGTAAAACCAGCACAAAGTAACTGGCCCTGCTTGACATGCAAGCATGTAACACACAAACAGACACCCCAATCCATAGCACACACACACACACGTATCTACACAGAGTGCAATCATGACATATTGTAAAGTGTGTATTCTACACAGTAAACATATTGGTTTCACCAATAAATGGGGGCCACAAAGGAAGGAAATCCTTTCCATTCTGTCTTGTATCTTATACCTCAAAAAAGTCCTCTTCCTCAGTGGACAGTGTTTGATGTCACCTGAAAACACTGTTCAGCACACCCTGCAAATGCGTGGGGACAGGGTTTGTGACTGTCTTGTTTACCTCTGTCCCAGCGCCTGTGTTCGGGACCTGGGTCTTACAAGAAACTCAAACAATAATTACTAAATAAGTGAACATTTTAGTAACCCTGCTGATGTCTTCAATATATGTGAATTTAATACTCAGACTGGTAATATATGTGAAAAGGGGAGGACATACACTTTGTCATTACAATTTAAAATTATTCTAAGAGCAGTTTTTGGAGTAAAAATTAGTAAGTCCTATCGGTGCATCTGAATAACTTCACAAATAAGCTGAGTAAAAGCAGATAGTTACCAGAAAGTGGGACTGATTTTAGCACAGAGATAAACTTCTGGATGAGTTGTGAAAGGAATCTTCTTTCTTGATAGGCTCTAAAATCAAAGATATAACATTGGTCAATTATTCTGAAAAATAATTATTTCAAAAGTAAAAATGGTTGAACACGCCTTTCTTACAACGTTGAAATATTCCATTTCTCTTTTCTTCTTATGTAAAATAAATAGGCAAGTTTCAAACATTCTTGCAGCACACCTATTGTAAGTTGCTGCTCTAAACAACTGTTACATTTAATTTAACCATTGGTGGGTTTCAATAAAAAACACAGTGTGTTTCAGGAATTCACAAGAAAGCACCAGTGGCCTAAAGCATTGGGTCTGGAAGAGTGTTTAGAAGGTTAACCTTCAATCAAACGGAGGGGAGGAGAAAGGGCACTCAGGGAAGGAATATTTTTAAGAAACAATGAATAGACTAGTGCAGTGATTTGGGAGAGTCACCAGAAATGGCTGGAGGTTTTCAAATACCACTGTAAGGAGTTCAGAGTTTATCCTATGGGAACTAGGAAACCACTGAGAGCTCATGAGTAGCAACATGACAAAATAAACACAGTTTTCTATGAGGATGGCTAGTTAGGCT
>PVJI01003238.1:0-127717 GCA_004026765.1 Micronycteris hirsuta
GTTCTGTGCCCTCCTCACTCTATAAAGTTTCTCTTCTTTTGCATGTTCCAGGGCCAACGAGTGGCTGAGCTCATCCTGCATCACGCTCGGGCCAATGAGTGCAGGGACGTGGAGCAATTCAAGACTGAGATGGCCACACTGGTGACCCAGGCGAGGAAGGACACTGTCACCCTGGAAAAGGTGAGCAGGCCACTCGAGGGGCAGGGGCCTTGCTCTTGCCCTTGGACAGAACAGACCCCAAGTTGAAGGGAGACCTTTTAATGGGGAGACGTCTCGAGGGGGTTTGAATTTTAAGGCAGATAAAGAACAAACTTTTCCTCTGCCCACATCTCCCAGGTGGGAGGAGGCCCGCTGAAATCTCTGGCTCTCAAGAGCGGTCCTTGGCCAGGTTCTGCAGGGTGGCTGCTGGGGCACTGTTTATAGTGTTGTACCCCTCCCTGTCTGGGGTGTAGCTGTTCTGGGGCTTCTTCTGTTTTGGAGCTCAGTCAAGCTTGGAGGGAGAGACGACCAAGGTCTCTGAGTGGCCCAAGGACATCCTCCACGTTCACCTCCTTTATTTAGACCTGAGCCAGAGCCCAATTTGTATCTTACACTCAGTTCTAGGAAACCTGACTGTTTTCTCCCCAAGTTCACGGTCTACGCTAGCAGGATCGAGTCAGAGCAAGCAGGGTTCGCACACGGGTAGCCGGACCTCCAGGCCTCTTCCTGGAAGGAGTCTTTGAATTCAGCCTCCTCATCATCGAGATGGGAGTTGGGTTCGTGCATGTGCAGTCCTTCTGGAGTTTGTCAGTCAGTCCCTTTCCACTCACTGGTGTGTGTGGGGGGGTGGGGGGTGGGGGAGAGTTGGTGGGATGGGGGCAGGATAGGGGCCTGGAAGGGAGAGAAGCGGTGCTGGGGGCTCCGCATTTGCAGTCTGCAGTCAGCTTTATCTTATTCTCTTTTCCAGCTTCAAGTTTCCAGCCTTCTCTCGAGCGTCTTTAAGTTACTGATGACTCACAAGGTGAGGCCCCAGGCTGCGCTGAGCCTCTGTGCCCTGGTCAGCCTGGAGGGAGCTCTCCGGGGAGGCCGGTGGGTGGCCACAGGGCGGTGAGGAGTACCTCTCTCTATGAGATCTTGTTTTTGAGAACATTCTCCATCCCAGTTGATTAGCATGAAGAGCGCTGCCCCGGGTGCTCACTAGGCCCAGCACGCTGTGGCCACACTGTCGGTCTGCGTCTCTGTCGGACTCTGCTGCCTAAGCATCTATGATCCTGAGTGGTGGGAAAGTGGATTTACAAACGTAAAACAGGCTAACTAAAGCTTTCATGCCCTTTACTTCCTCCGTTCATATTAGCGATGCTTGGTGTTAAGCTCAGTCTTCCTTTGCCAGCTCTTCCCCATGTGGTGCGAAGGCCGGGGGTTGGGGGTAGCCCGAGGGGAGGTGCATGTTGTGCCAGTGTGTTCAGAGGCCCCTGCACAGCTGTCCTGGCCTCTGCCTCCTGTCCCCTGTCCCTGGAGGGAGGTGGTATCACAGTTCTTCACCTTGGCCCTCGTCTGTCTCCTTGTGATGGAGTATGGCCTTGGGCTGTTCTTCAAAGGAAAGCTGCCAGCCAAAGGTATAAGGAGTTGAGGGCAGGGCAGGGGAGATTCTTGTCCAAAGACGGACTTTCCCATTGTTTCTCTTGAGGTTCTGGAATCTTGAGGATCATGAAATACCATATGGCAGGGCAACCATTTGTCAAGGATCATAACACAGAATGAAATCAGAGAGTTGGCTGGTCAAGACAATGACCCTTATTTAAATTTATAATTTCCGATATATCTCTGAGATTAATTTTATTATATCTTTAAGTCAGACATATGCTGTAATATGAACACACACATGCACGCGCGCGCGCACACACACACACACACCCTAAAGAAGTACATAAGCTGCCCCCCTCAGTTTTTCCTTAGCAACACTAGTAGATGGGAGGCTGGATGAGTAGATGAGACGGTGGGGAAAACGATGGGGTAGGGAAGAGACTGTGTCGTGGACAGTAAAAATCACGTGGGCAGGTACAAGAGGCTGAGCGTGGACAGCAACATGGTTATCCAGAACTCTCTCTATACCCATGGGCTGGAAAGAACCACTTGTTTTCTGTTTCAGGTGAAGCTTGAGAGCAACTTTGCCTCCATCGTGTTTGCCATCATGGTGCTAGAGGGCCTTGGCCGCTCGCTGGACCCCAAACTGGACATCCTGGAGGCAGCAAAGCCCTTCCTGCTGAAAGGACTAGTGTCTTCCCCCTGACTACGGCCGTGGGTGTGCGGCAGTCTCCATCTCGTTCGAGAATGGAAGGCCACTCCCAACAGCCTCTCCTGAGACAGCTTGAACATTTACAGATTGGGATGTGTGGAGGGCAGACCATTGCTTTTCACGCTGATTTGGCTTTAGGCACCTGTTTAAACAGCTTTGGGTTATTTGGGGAAGTAAAGGGAGGGAAGGGTCCTATTCATTCAGTTGTAGGTGCTGGGCCTGGTGGGAGACTCCATTTCAGGGGAAAGGTTCTGTAGAGGAGGACAAATAAACTTAAGTTATTTTGTTTTCTTCTTTTTCTCTCTTCTCTTCTTCACCCTCTATAATACCTCATCAGGTGGGTCCTCCTGGACTCTGAGAATTAGGTTAGGAAATGCCACAGAATCCTAGAGACCCACGACTTCCAATTTTTAAAGGTACCCTGATTGGTAAAAAGTTGAATGTTTTTATGTACACATACATATATGATTTATTTATAAACTTTATACAGGTGATACACCACCACTAGCGAATATCTGGAGGCACAATATCTACTTAGGGCAAATTTCACTGTACTTCAAATTATCTTCTTTATACTTTTAAACTTTTTTTTTTTTTAAAGATTTTATTTATTTATTTTCAGAGAGAGGAGAAGGGAGGGGAGAAACGGCAATGTACGGTTGCCTCTCACGTGGCCCTCACTGGGGACCTGGCCCGCAACCCAGGCATGTGCCCCGACTGGGAATCGAACCGGGACCCTCTGGTTCGCAGCCCGCGCTCAATCCACTGAGCTACACCAGCCGGGCCTATACTTTTAAACTTTTTTTGCTGACTTCTTCTACATTTTATCACAAGGCGAAAAAGAAAAGCAACATTTAATGTGGCTGATATATTAGGGAGAGGAGCAGAATCAGCTCTGCCCTCTTCTCTTCTTTCTTAAATTTTTTAAAAAATTGACTCTGGGGCGGGGGTGGAGAGAAAGAGACAAAGGGAGAGAGAGAGAGAGAGACAGACAGACAGACATCAATTTGTTGTTCCCCGATTTATGCACTCATGGGTTGCTTCTTGTAAGTGCTCTAACCGGGGATTGAACCCATAACCTAGGCGTATCTGGACAATGCTCTATCCAACTGACCTACCTGACCAGGGCAGCTCTGCCTTCTTAAAGTTCTCCTGGGCTCACATGGTCACACTCAGGCTGTGGCTTCTCTGAGCAATGTTCAGGCCCTGGTCCATTTGTCCAGAATTAATGTTAGTTAATAGTGATATATAGATAATATAATCAGTACAGCCTCTTAACCAGGGCTTGAAATCTGCATAGCACTCAGTGACACCCTAGCAGTGAATTAAGGGGTGGTGGCCACTGCCTGCCCCTCTGTGCTGGGCCCGCCCACAGACTGTCCCTTCAAAGCTGACCTGATATGTGGCTGGCCCTCATGGACTACGATCATCTCTGGATCAGCTTGTAGAGTGGATATTAGCAAAGCTTAATTTCTAATTTTTCTAAACAAAAATAGTATTTTCTCCCTCATCCCAGTGGATTCTCTTTGCTCGTTTTGCAGACCGCTGCTTTAGACAGTGAAGGGAAAGTAGAGCCTTCCTGTTCTCTGAAAGTCCTGCTCTGGCCACAGGACTAGATTCTTTTATTCTTTCCTTCTCTAGGATCAAGTTCCTCATTTCTGTCCTTTAGGGAGCAAGTCACATTTAGTTGGGCAGAGATTCCTTTGGTGAAGTTTTTTCCAGAGGAGTGGAGATGTTTTACTTCCCAAGTCGTGAGGGGAGGGCATTCTAATCAGGAAGGAGGTAATGGGGTGGCTCAAGGTAGCTGGGAGAAGGAAGTGGCGTAGCTCAGCTCCCTGCTCATGGGCACACCAGCCGGACACACAGCCCCTCTACCCGGTACCCATAGACTTACCAGGTAGGGCAAGACGGGGGTACACACACAGAGCAGGTGCCTCCCTGAGCCTACCCCAGACCACTGAGCCTTTCCTTACAGCCGATGGATTTAATCAAGCCATCTGTGGTGTTAGTTATCTATCACTGCATACAAACTACCCCAACACTTAGTGGCTTAGGACCACATTTATTACCTTGCAGGTCTGCAGGTCAGAAATCGGTGCAGCTTAGCCGGGTCCTCTGCCCAGGGTCTTGCACAGACATTTGGAGGCTCCGCTTGGGCGGGTCTGATGCCAAGCTCATGTGTGTGACCATTTCATGTGCATGACTCATTTCCTCGTGGACTGTGGGACTAACGGCCTCAGTGTCTCAGGAGCTATTACACCAGCAACAGGAAAGGAACATAGGCTGTATCGAAAAGGAGAAAAGTGGTTAATGGATGTGCTTTAACGTAAGTAATTTGCTGATTTTTAAAATAAGAATCTTCCCTGGCCGAGTAGCTCAGTTGGTTGGAGCGTCATCCCCATACGCCAAGGTTGTGGGTTTGATCCCCGGTCAGGGCACGTACAAGAGTCAAGGCAATGGATGCATAAGCAAGCAGAACAACAAATGGATGTTTCTCTCTTTCTCTCTCTGAAATCAATAAAGATTAAAAAATAAGAACCTTTAAAATGCTAGGTTTGACTTATATAGTCGTCAACTTAGGGAGAAAAGGCTCCTTTCCAGGGTGTAAGCGGATGAAGGGGCAGCGTGCTGTTTCCCTGCAGACAGGTCACAGCTCCACTGCCTCCAAAGCAGGAAGTTCAGGTTCATTTCAGTGCTCCTGAAACCACTGGGAAGACGAAGACAAGTTCCTTTCTTCTTTCCAAGATTCACAAGGGAAGAGCAGGGAATTAAATAAATAGACATGAAGTTTTGTGAAGAATTAATTTTTCTCATCTCCTTGCTTTCTTTTCTATTTGCAGGTATAAGTAAGTTCTTGTTTGGGGTCAGATGCTCTATGTTAGGTCATTTAGCATCTGTCCACACAGTTTGTCAGAATTTGACTGGGAAGTAGATCTGCATTTAGAAGCTGAGAGCCCGGGGCTTGGCATCCTTTCCCTCTCCTAAAATGAAACCACTTGTCCTGACTGGTGTGGCTCAGTTGGTTGGGAGTCATCCTGCAAAGAGTGCCAGTTCAATTCCTGGTCAGGGCACATGCCTAGGTTGCTGGTCTGGTGCCCTGGCGGGGTGCGTATGAGAGGCAACCGAAGGATGTTTCTATCCCTCTTTCTCCCTCCCTGTCCCTCTCTCTAAAAGTAAAAATCTTTAAAAAAAAAATGCATCCAGTCAAATGGGGTTCTCAGAACCCAAAAGAGGGCCACCGTGCAAACTGTAGAAGGCAGTAAGGGATATTTGTCTTGCATGTCTACAAATGTGTCACTGCAACACAGTCAAAATAGTCTATTAATTGGGACCATAAATGTTTTTATAGTAAAACATCAGAATTTGTGATATAAAACATTAAAGCTAAGGACCCCCCAAATGGTCTACAGAGCAATATTGCTTTAAATACAAGCAAGCACTGAAGTTAAAACTTTTTGTTTTGTAATTCAGCAAGAAAAGGTGGGGAGGGTGATGAACCTTCATTCACCTGAATAGCTTTTGCTGCTGGGAAAGGAAGGTAAAATAAAGGAATAAACATTCCCTAAGTGCCTGCTGTGGGCTGGTACTATCTTTTTTTTTTTAAAGATTTTTATTTATTTATTTTCAGAGAGAGGAGAAAGGAAGGAGAAAGAGCAATGTACGGTTGCCTTTCACATGGTCCTTGTTGGGGACCTGGCCCGCAACCCAGGCATGTGCCCCAACTGGGAATCCGGGAAGGTCCGGTTCCCAGCCCGCGCTCAATCCACTGAGTTACACCAGCCGGGCCTGGGCCGGTACTATCTTAAATGACTCAAACTGAGAGGAAGGGCACTGACACTCGGAGAAATAAAGTGATTTACTGAGATTTGTAGAGCTAGTAATCGGCAGAGCTGAGGTCTGGACTTCAGATCTTCACTCCTAGCGCTCTCTTTTGTTCGAGCTGTGCTGTTGTTGGCCTTGGAATCACAGCATCGTTCTTTGCTGGGAGCAAGGCCGCTGTAGATACAGCTTGGGTAGCCAGCTCCCTAGGAAGATGGCAAGCCTTGTCCTCCCATTTCAGAAACCACTACCTTAGTGGTTTGTAGGTATCCCTAGAAAGGGTAAGTGGTAAATAGCCAAGACAAAGCCACACCGCGACTTAACAACTAGAAAGTGAACTTACATCCAGAAAACAGTGGATTCTTTTTTCTAATTTATAGCTGTAGTTAGGAGGGCAGAACAGGGCTGGAGGGTGAATTAACAGCTTGTTCTGAAGGGAATGGGGCAGCTCCACAATCATAAGCTTTGTGAGGGCCTAACTCTAGGAGAGAGGTTTGCTGTCACAGGGCACATGGAGGCCCATATCTTGGCAGAGGAGAGGTGTCAGTTACAGTCAAATACACCCGAATCCCTAAATTCAGGTCTACATGTCTCTCCATAGGTACCCTATTTTTCATGCTTGTGACTCTGAACATGAGGTCTTTGGTGCTTAGCAAGGGTCCCATTTCAAATTGAAATTGCCGCCCTGGCTGGTGTGGCTCAGTGGATTGAGCGCGGGCTGCAAACCAAAGGGTCGCTGGTTTGATTCCCAGTCAGGGCACATGCCTGGGTTGCAGGCCAGGTCCCCAGTAGGGGCCACGTGAGAGGCAACCACACATCAATGTTTCTCTTCCTCTCTTTCTCTCTCCCTTCCCTTCTGTCTAAAAATAAATAAAATCAAAGTTGAAACTGCCTAACCTTGGCTAGCAGGCTGTTAAACCTGGTGCGGAGGTGCTTAGGAAAACTACAGCCCCTTAAGTGGAGGCCCTAAGAATTTGGGAAGGGGTGTTTAGGGAAGCTTGGAGTCCATCCAGGATTTAATAGAAGGCATTATTAAGAGACAACAGCCAAGGCTGGCTCAGGATCCAGGAATTAGGAGTACTGCCCAGACTGGAGGCTGGGCTAAAATGCAGACTCCTTGGCCCTACCCCAGACGGGGCCGGCCTCTTCCGGTGACTTTGATACCCCCAGTCGTCCCTGTACTGATATTTGGGAACCACTGTCTGCCGGTTGCTAAAGTTTTAGTTTGCAGAACAACAATAAAACAAGGAAGACTTAAAGATGTCACTGTGAGTCTCTTGCAGGAGAGGCGAGTTCGAAAGCCAGCTTTGGGAAGGACCACTGGATTACAAAGGATTTGGCAATTTAAGACGGTCTGGAAAGCAGCTAATTCGGGAGAAGCCAGCCGAGTGGCAGGTCCGGATGGGCAAACACCGTCCAGATCGGCACCGGCAGGGAGGAACGAGCTCAGACTCGGTGTTGCAGGGTTTCGGCACCCGCGTTACAAAGAGCTGCCCCTACAGCCGGAGCGCCGGGGCGGTGGCCCCACCTCCCTCCCCCAGCGCCCGCACGCCCAGCCCCGGAGAAGCGCGCGGCTCTGCCCAGCCGAGCACGGCAGAGTCGACACTTAGGAACGCCCAGAGCCGACTACACCCTCTAAGCCCCGGCGCGCCGGGTCCCTCCTTGCGCTCGGCCCTCCCCACGGAAGGACCTGAGATGTTAATTTAAACTGGGAACCGCCGCTACCCGACCCCTCAGAGAGCACCCTCAGGCCCATGGGCGGGGCGACGCGCTGGCGTCCGGGGCGGGGCGTCGGGGGGAAATGACGTGTACGTAGGGGGGCGGCCTTGGGGCGGCTGTCCGGACTCGGGCGGGCATGTCGGCTGTGACGCGGCTGGCGCCTTTCGTGCGCGGTGGAGGCAGCCTCTTCAGAGGCCTCCGCGCGCGGGCTTCCGGAAACGGAGTCCGTCAGTGAGTGTTGGCCGGGGGTGGGGGCTTTGACTGCTTTTAACGGAAAGCGCTAGCCTCTGGGACGTACTCACCTTGATGCTGGGCGTCAGGGGCGAATCCGGGTTCTGCTGCGACCTCTACCCCGACGCATGCTGGGACTTGTAGTCCGAACGCGCGTGGGGCGGTGCGTCCTCGCTCCGCCACGCCAGGTCCTGCGAGAGCTGATTACAGTGGGGGAGTGGGGACGCTGTTCACTTGGCTGATTCTAAACACTGTGTGTAGGGGTTGGGGACGACACATTCCTGCACCAAGGGCCTCCCTAAGGCACGGGAGGCGATCACCCAGAGGGAGTGGAAGGGTTTGGAGAGGAGAGAGCCAAAAGTGGATGTTCGGGCAATATCAGAATTTTTCTTTTTTTAAAAAATAGATTTATTTTTTAGAGCAGTTTGAGAATCACGGCAAAATTGAGCGGAAGGCACAGAGACTTGTCATATACCGCCCCGCCCACCACATGCATCACTTCTTCCATTGTCACCCAAAGTTCGTATTTTATGTTAGGGTTCACTCTTGCAACATCAGCATTTAAGGGAGTGGGCAAAAGAGTCAACTGGTGAGGTATGTGGCCCAAAAAGTGGGCTGGAGAGCTTAGCGCTGGGATGCCGAGGGAGGACACACCTGCCAAAAACGAGCTGGTAGTGCAGAGTCAGTAAGAGCCGCACTGAAAATAGTACCTTGGATTTTTCCAGGTGTTGTTGACGCCTGGATCATCCTCTATACTTTCCAACAGGAGTGCAGAAGACTGCCTGCCACACCAGCTGTGTGACCTTGGAAGTGTCTTGATCTCTTCATGCTTCAGCTTTCTCACCTATGTAATGGGGATAATAATGTTGACTGCTAGGGAATTAAATGAATCACCATTCTCTAAAGTGTTTTAGGGCAGTTGCTTGTGCAGAGTAAGGACCATACAAGTATTTAACTGCTGTTGTGAGGGAACTGAGACTCAGGGAAATTAAGGGACTGACTTGCCTAAAGTCACGTGTTTATTAAGGATGTGGAGCTGGGACCGGTGTGTGATGGGAAGAAGGAGAAGGCCTAGGTGACCTGAGCAAAGACAGTACTGGAGAGCTACCAGCAGTAGCCCTTCACTCTGCCTGGGGAGGGTGGGGGGGGGTGCTCCTCTCACTGAGGTACTTTCATAACACACGCTGATTTCACAGTGTGAGTGATAAGTGAATAAATACAGGGTCCGGCACCAATAATGCCCTCCCTTTTTTCATTACAAAATCATAAGCCTGTAATTCTGTAACATACAATACCACACTCAAGCTCATCGTATGACATTTTAGGTGAAATTTTAAAATTAAAACTATAGATTATTACACCCTTGTTATTACCCTACAACCACATTCAAGCAGTGGTTACTTCTGCTGGACCCTGTATTTATGGAGTATCTTCTAGACTCCAGGATCCTTTCTAGGTGCTGGGGATAGAACAGAAAACAGGAAAGATAATGGAGCTTCCATTCTGGAGAAAGGACAGGAGTAGAAAAGAAACAACTTTTAGGTACTAGTTTTTTTTTAAAGCATATTTTTTAAAAAAGATTTTATTTATTTTTAGAGAGAGGGGAAGAGAGGGAAACATCAGTGTGTGGTTGGCTCTTGCACACCCCCTACTGGGGACCTGGCCCACAACCCAGGCATGTGCCCTGACTGGGAATTGAACCAGCGACCCTTTGGTTCGCAGACTGGCACTCAATCCACTGAGCCACACCAGCTGGGGCTAGGTACTTACTATTAAGTGATGTGAAGAAAATAAAGCAGGGGATTAATCTAGAGTCCCTCGGGGCGGGGGGGGGGGATGGCTTACTGTGTGCAGGATGATGTAGGAATGCATGTCTGAGGGTTTGAATTGAACCTGGACCTGAGTGATGAGAAGTCAGCCAAGCAGAGATGCCAGGAAGAGCATCCCCACAAAGGAGACAGCAAATGCAAAGGCTCTGGATGCTGTTGATGGGCCAGCAAGCTGGGAGGCTGGAGGGGGTGAGCAGAGGGGAGGTGGTAGAGGTGGGCTGGAGAGGTCTGCTGGGGCCAGATTAGGGAGGGCCTATAGGTGACGAGGCAGACTGGATGGGAAGTGGTACAGGCTTTTAAGCCTCAAAGTAACATGATTTGGGTTATGTTTTAAAAATGTAACTTTCACTGAGAGTTAAGGTGCATTTTTGTGTTTAAACTTGACACTTAAAAATCCTGGTTTGGGACCCCCACTTATTTCAAGTCATAGGTAAAATAACGTGTCACTCTGGCAATAATGAAATGTGGAGAGTGGGTTTGAACTGTAATTCTCAAATCTTACTTAATGTGTTTAAATGATAGGCCCTTGTAACTAGATCACATCTAAAACCTGTCAAAGAAGCAATCTATTGCGACAATGTCTTCTTTCCCACAGAGTGGTCTTCTAATAAAGATTGTAATAGAGCAGAGGACATAATTTGCCTTTGAAATAGATGGTTAAAATAGAACAAAATTAATTTGCTTATTTTTCTGGATAAGCTAGTGACTACTTACTTACTATAGGTTCATAATCCCTTAACCAAGACTCTTGGGACCAGTACCTCATTATCAACACATTCCTATTTCTGGTGTGCGATACATGAATATTCACTAAGGGAAAATCATAATTAGTCTTGTCAATCCAGGCCAGTCTAGGCCAGTTTTGGCTGCTACACAAGTTTAAAGTGAGCTTTATGAAAAGTGAGTGTTTCGAGGGATCTTGGCACGCTCTCATCCTGTATTTCGTGGAGGAGAGGAGAAATGTTAGCTTTCGTTTCCGGATGTAACTCAAGAGCGTTGGGCGACCAAATCCTTTGAAGGCGAAGCGACCCGGCTAACATTTTCCTTCCGTCTTGCAGTGCCGGTGGCGGGGTGCACATCGAGCCCCAGTACAGGCAGTTTCCCCAGCTCACCAGGTCCCAGGTGATCCAGGCCGAGTTCTTCAGTGCCACCATGTGGTTCTGGATTCTCTGGCGCTTTTGGCACGACTCAGATGCTGTGCTGGTAAGTGCAGAGGAACGTCTTCCTCCTTGTGGGTGGGAAGGGGGAAGAAATATTAATTGCTTAGCTTTTTTTTTTTCTGTGTGTGTAGACTGCTTTTCTATCTGGAGTTTTCATTACCTGGGTCAACCATGGTCTGAAATTATTAAATGGAAAGTTCTAGAAATAAAGAATTTATAAGTTTTAAATTGTGCCCCATTCCGAGCAGTGTGATAACATCTTGCGCTGGCCTGCTCTGTCCTGCCCGCGACACGAATTGTCCCTTTGTCCACAAACTGTCCCTTTGTCCACAGCCCCCACACTGTACAGTGTCTGCCAGTTACTCACCTAGGAGCCATCTCGGTCACCGGACCGAGTGTTGTATCACAGTGCTTGTGTTAGTGTCACCCTTTTTTTATTTAATAATGGCTGCAAAGCACAGGGTTAGTGATGCTGGCAATTCAGATCTGCCAAAGAGATGTCGTAAAGTGCTTCCTTTAAGGGGAAAGGCATTTATGTATAGGAAGAGACATTGTATGCATAGGATTCAGTACTATCCATGGTTTGAGGCATCCACTGGGAGGTCTTGGAAGTATCCTCCGTGGATAAGGGGGGGCTACTGTGTATCCCTTCATGTTGTCCTGTGTGTGTGCAGTAATCTTGTTGATGAAACACGCCTTACTTTTTCTGCTAAAGGGCGCATATGTAGGTAGTCCATGGCTTATCTGTTAGTTTGCTGTATTTGGAGGGAGACTAGAAACTGAGTCCTTTTTACCTTCTGAACTAGGAGTTCATCAGCAACTTAGGTTTCACCTTTAAATTCTTTACTTAATGACTTTCATGGAGTCCGTCTGGGGGCCCAAGGCAGTCAGATTGGGACGGAGTAGACATGGGCTAATTCGTTTTGAGGAAGGAAGTTTATTGTATTTGTACAGACCCTGTTTGCTAGGAAATGACGGCTTTAAGCCACTGAAATCTCTGCTTGTTGACCCAGGATACTTTGAATTTCAGTAAATTTGGTTTTGTTTTTAGGGCAGGAAAATATGTGAAGTAAGTTTCAGAGGCGTCAGGTTGATTAATATCCCGTTTCTCTCAGAACCTCTGCGTCCGGTTGCCCAGTGCGCAGCTGCCTAGTGTCTGCGCTGTAGCACACGGACACCTGCCTCCCTGTGGGTGAGCGCGCAGGAGGGTATGTGGCTATTTGGCGTGAGACGTGGTGCAGCCAGATGAGCCCTAGATCGGGGTTGAAGATGAACGAGTCCACCGCGGGCTCCCAGATCTCCCCGCAGGAATGACAGGACTGTTTGAGACATGCATCACGATGTGCCAGGGCTTCAAGACATTGTCGAGATGTGGGGTGTCGTTGCAATCCGGTGCCTCCATCTCCCCTGTCCTCCATCACACACACACACACTCACACTCTGGCTCAGGCAGGCGGCTGCAGAACGAGCAGGCTCTTAAAATACAGGCCACAGCTCATACTGAACAGATCCAAGAACAGTCGGACCATCGAGTGAAGTGGTAGGATTTGTTCCTGTGGCGTGTCAAGGGCTGTGTATGCTACAGCATTAACACACTTTTTTACTTTCAAGATTTCTTTTTAAATGTAATTGTGTGGAGTATAGAATCTTGACTCTTCTTTTGTTTTGTAATGATGTCACCAGGGTCACTTTCCATATCCAGATCCTTCCCAGTGGACGGATGAAGAATTGGGCATCCCTCCTGATGATGAAGACTGAAAACCTAGATTCGACTCTTTGCAAGTGGGTATGCCCCAGATCTCTGTTTTTTTAAAGTTATACTTACCTCCCCTGGCTGGTGTATCTCAGTGGACTGAGCGCGTGCTGGGAACCAAAGGGTCCCGGTTCGATTCCCAGTCAGGGCACATGCCTGGGTTGCAGGCCAGGTCCCCAGTGAGGACCATGTGAGAGGCAACCATACATTGCTGTTTCTCTCCCTCTCTGTCTCCCTCCCTTCCCCTCTAATAATAAATAAAATCTTTAAAAAAAAAAGTTATACTTACCTTTGTCAGTTAACACTGTTTTGACCTTGTACCTATGATGGTCTCAAAGGAATATGCATTTTCTAACGGTATGAAGAACAATGAACTCTTACCATGTCTCATTTCTGAATATAGCAGTGTTACATTTGCTGCACACCCTACTCCACCCTAATGTGGTCTCATCTTCCTTTTCATTGTATATTTGTAAAAATTCTTTTTTCTTAAGTTATGTTACAATTTAGGGTCCCATATATCCAGCAAAGGCTTTTAATTACCAACTCTACACGAAGATTAAAGGAGTGGGCAAGACAGATGGGGCGTACAGTGTATGTTTGTAGTTGCAGAAATACTACAGTGTTCGCCCTTAGCGTTTACACGGAAAGTTCCAGCATATGGGAATGCTGTGATACGGATTTGCATGGAAATTAACTATTGAAACAGTACAAGGTTAGGACCCTTTCATTTCCAGATCCGGAAGTCAGTTTTTCTTTTTCTAAAAGGAAGGTATTAGGAGGAGTTCCTTGTCCTACAACCCCTCAGAGGTTAAGACATTCTCACTTAACATGCTTTTACATTAATCATTGCAGTTTTAATTGCCATTATTCACAATGCCTTGGAACTTGTTTTAAAGGATAGGAAGCATTAAATGATAGCTGAGTGTTCCCATTAGCTTGTATTACTAGTATTCCCTTTATAATTAGAAGTAGCTTACTGACATGAAAATTACAGCAGTTCTTGGGTATGTAGGGAGGTGGCGGATAGGAAAAAATGTCACTAAAAGGCAGGCAGTTCAAGCTGTTCTACAGCTTGTCTATCCTGGGTTTGTTAACGGACGGTGAGAGGTCCCAGTCCTTCCCGGGCCTCCGCTCCCTGCCAGTGAACGTGTCTGCCAGCACCGACCTCTTCCTGCCCTCTCCCAGAAGTCCCAGCATTCCCACACGCATCAGCTAGTTATTTGTTGTAATAACCAGACTGTCCCCGGGTGTCCAGCCTGTGCTCGCGGGCTGCCTGTGGCCCAGGGTGGCTGTGAATGAGACCCAACACAAAATTGTAAATTTACTTAAAACCTTTTTTTTGGCTCATCAGTTTTCATTAGTGTTTGTGTATTTAGCGTGTGGCCCAAGACAACGCTCCTTCCAGCGTGGCCCAGAGACGCCAAAATGTTGGACACCCGTGTGTGTGAGCCCACGGAGAGAGCACGGCGATGTTGCTTCCTCCTCTGCAAGGCCACTCACGTGATTAGTGCTGAGCGGATGCTTGAGGAATTGAATGAACAGAATGACGGATTTGCACTACTGAAAGTACTTAAAGCTTTCCATTTTTGTGTCTCTGCAGGAGCTAGGGGAGAAGTTCACAGTTATGGACTCCAGTTCATATTGGATATTGAAGTTGTAAAATAAAGTGTTCTGGTCAAGAATGAGGAACTGAGTTGTGGGTGTTCCTGATTACAGCCACCCTCTTTGGATTATTTCCCGTGCCAGCTGCTTTCGGGCCCTTTCCGAGGATGCCTCTTGGGCCGCCCTCTACCCCCCTTCCCGGCAGGTTGCTGTTAGCTCCTTTCATGGGGGGGGGCCTTGAGGCTCGGGGGATGAAGTGATTTGCTTGGGGTGACACACTGATGGGTGGTGACACTCAGTCTGACCCCACACGTAGCTGCAGTGTAACACTGCCTGCCGCCCCAGCTAACGTCTTAGTTACGCGTTTGTTGAGAGTGAATGTGAAAACCTGCCATTTCTCTGCTGCTGGTGTCTTGTTGTCCTGAGTGTACAGAGGTTAGAGGTCAGGGCAGGCTATTTATTGTGTTTCCATATCTCCTGTGGGCCTGGCTGTGTTCAGTGGTCATTTGTAGAACTCACAAGACACTTTGACTAGGAATTCTTAGGGCTGGAGGAATGGGACACAAGGGTGAAATGGATACTGTACTTTTTCTAAAATTTGTTTCCAAGTACTTCCCAGCTGTCTGTAGTATCACAATTCTGAGAGTAGGAAGGACAGGATTTTCCTCTGTCCACAGGTAAAAATCTGCAGGGTAGAGTGGCTAAATGACTTGCCTGGACACTATTCATATTTTTTTTTTTTAAAGATTTTATTTATTTTTAGACAGAAGGGAAGGGAGGGAGATAGAGATGGAGAGAAACATCAATCAATGTGTGGTTGCCTCTCACGTGGCCCTCACTGGGGACCTGGCCCGCAACCCAGGCATGTGCCCCGACTGGGAATCGAACCGGGACCTTCTGGTTCCCAGCCCGCGCTCAATCCACCGAGCTATACCAGCCGGGCACTATTCATATTTTTAATTTGGATTTTTGACCACCTAGGCACTGGTAATGCAATGCTAAACAAGACAGATAAGATTCTGCTCACAGGGAACTTACATTTTTGGGAGGGGAAAAAAGACAGTAAAGTTGACAAGTGGTATTAAGGAAATAGCTTTGGGTGATGTGCTGTAGACGGGTGGTCTTTTGGGTGGGCGGGGAAAGCATTTAACCCAGAACTTGAACTAGTAGTAGTGGGAGGAACCAGTTTTGCGAAGTCTGAGGGGAAAGTGCTGTAGGGACAAGGAACAGCAAGAACCAAAGTCTAGGGTGGGACCAAAGTCAGCGTGTTTAAGGAACAGAAAGTCCAGTGGGGTCCCAGCGGGTGAGGAGAAGTTGGGGTAGGGGAGGTTAATAGGTCATGGTTGCAGGTTTAGGTTGACATGCAATGCAGTGAGGAGTACTGGCAGGCCCTGAGCAGGGTGAGTGGGGTGTGATTGGATGAGCCTGCCTAGTCCTTCCGTAGGTTTGCACTCACCTCTATCGTTCTCAGCTATCAGCGGGCATAAGACAGTCCAAGCTGAAGCAAGTGGAACCAGCAGCCTCCCTGGCCCCCACTGCAGGCTCCAGCCGTCGGAGCCTGTTGCAGGGGGTGCTGGGACACGCCCTTGGCTTTGTGTTTCATCAGCTGTGTGAGAGTGAGCTGTCTCAGTTGATGGGTATTTAGTTGGAAAGACCATCCGATCTCTGTACCTTTCACTTCTTATTTCTGTTGCCTCTTGTCCCACCACGTTAAGAAAATTTGGGGGAAAGAATACAATTTATAACAGTTAACTCAAGTAGGATAATGTCATTAGCTCTTTTCCTTGGAGACCAGTCAAAGTGGTCTGACTTGAAGTCTAGGGTAACTTTAAAATGGCAATCTTCTACATTCGGCAGTGAGGCCTCCACCCACTGGATCCTCTTTTCTGTAAAAGAGGAAAGGGAAGCCAGTTTGTGCGGGTACAGAAATTGTCCCCAACCTTCTCTCAAGGGCCGTTAGAGCTTATGGGAAAATACTTAAGTGGAGAGGGTTCCAAAGAGATGTTTAGTACATTTGATGGATGGCTACATGCAGTTAAATAGCAGCAAAAACTTAATGTGTTAATTTATTAAATTCTCACATTCTTTCTATTTTATAGATGAGGAAGTTGAGGCATAGACGGGTTGGGTAATTTGCCCAAGCTCACAAGCCAGTTATGGAGCGGAGCTTCAGATCCTGGCTGGCTGGCCCTAGGTTAAGTCAGCGTATCTCAGAGTTAGTACAGCATAATGTAAACCTTTTTAGGACCTACTTTTTTTTTTTTAACTATTTTTTTCCATTACCATTTATCCCCCTTATACCTCCCTCCTCTCTCAAGCCCCACTCTTAATTTTACATTGTGACCTAAAATATCAATTATACACACATCTAAATAATCTAAAAGTTTTATGAAACAGTTACCTGTGATGCACTGTTTTCTCGTATTCCACTTAAAAAAATGGTGGTTGAGCCCCGGCTGGTGTATCTCAGTGGACTGAGCACGGGCCTGGGAAGCAAAGGGTCGATGGTTTGATTTCCAGTCAGGGCACATGCCTGGGGTGCATGCCAGGTCCCTAGTTGGGGGCGCGAGAGAGGCTACCACAGATTGATGTTTCTCTCCCTCTCTTTCTCCTTCCCTTCCTTTTTCTCTAAAAATAAATAAAATCTTAAAAAAAAAAAATGGTGGTGGAGAGACTCATTTTACTCCTCATTCGTGGGTCTCAACCTGAAGCTTAAAAAACCGGCCGACTGTAAGAACTCTGGCTGCGGAGGCAAGCTTGTACATCTGACTCACTGCTCCACCATTTACTAGCCCTGAGTTTGGCCCAGTTATTTGATCCATATGCCTCAGTCTCCTTATTTCTACATGGACAAATAGAGTAAATGGGTTAGCACGTAACAGCCCTTAGAATTATGTCTGGCTTGAAGGAAATGCTCTCTAAATGGAAGTAACTTATTTCTAGACCACTGAACCAAAGCTACGTTTATAGTGACCCATGAGTCCCAGTTTGATTTTATAGAAAAGCCTTCATATGGAGGCAGATTCAGCTGCAATCAGACATCCCACGAGACGCGGTGCCGTGCCGCCTCTGCCTGAAACCAGATGGACATTTAGGATGTCTCCCTAATGAAGAGCTAAAGCTATGTTTAAAGTAAGTTTTAGGGTGTGCCTGGCCAAATGGGAAGGTAGGTAGTGAAGGAATTACTCATGGCAATAGAGATCAGGTGTCACATTTTAACCCAAATTTGTAGCTTACTTTCCAACTTAAGTGTAAAGAATACAATGGGTTATCTAATAAAGTTAGAGATGGGAGGTGTACAAGGAACACCCGCTGGATGCACATCACGGGAAGGTACAGTAGTCTTGGTGCCACTCGCCACTAGAGCTATTCTGTAGAAGAGGTCGATCTGGTTGCTTGTGGCCACGGTCTCATCAGGCGTGTCATCGGAACAACTGTGCAGTGAGGAAGCAGGGGCTGCTTGACCTGCTGTTGACCTGCCTCAGCAGCTGGGCTTTTGGCTTTTGTCACCGACACAAGCAGTGGCTTGCTTAATAAAGACAGCAGGAGCAAGTAGAGTATGCCTTGCGCAACACCCGTATCTATGCAAGTTTCATGAAAGGCACCACGGCAGAGTGATACAAAACGCAAAGTGCCGGTGTGGGAAACTAGTCCCGAGGTCAGTCCTGGCTCTGTGAGCCTGGGCAGGCCACCCTGGGGGCTTCACACTTAGTAACCGGGAAGAGACTTGGGCCAGATTACCTTTAGGAACTCGCTGCTCTAATATTTTGTGCATCTAGGAGAACTACCTACCCAGACAGTAGGTCCAATGATCACAGCTTCTGACAATTTCAGAAAAGCTAGTGTGGAGGGTGCTTATAATAGGATTTGATCACAACAATTAAAGCATTCACAATTCTGGCCTAACTTTTAAGGAAAAACTCTTATAGAATAACACATTCTTTAAAAATAAGGCCGTGACTGCTGGAATCATGTAAGGTTATTTAGAAAATGAATTTGCAAGACATTTGTACTAGAGAATCACACTCTTCAGGCAAGAAAACCGCAGTTCGGAGAAAGTACTTTGAAGTGCGGGTAGCCCTTTACGAGGAGCTGGAGGGGCACAAAGACCAGAAACCAGACACATCAAACACGTGCCCTCTTGGAAGTTTTCTGTTTGTGTTGCCCGCAAATGCTGTGTTTCCAGGCGAAGTTTCAAAACAGTTTACTCCTGGAAACTCTGCTCAGTAATTTGACATAGTTTGAAGATACTCTGGGTACCTTTCGAACTTCAAGTATTGAAATCAAATGCATAAAAATCAACTCTTTGGAGTAGCCAGCGTTTAAAAAAAAAAAAGTACAAAACATGAGTGCATAGTTTCAAATATGTACATGTGTGTGCGCACATTCTGTGTTCCTACAGAAAACATTACTGCAAGTTGTGTCAAAAAAGTTTGAAAGCTCCAGACAGACTCCTCAAATGGCTCCATTGGAGCATGTACTTCACCTGAGCCCTTGGAGGGGACCAGTCAGGTTGCAGAACTCAATACTTGGGGGCCATCACTACAACAGTGAACTTGAAAACTATTTCTTCTGTCAGTAACTTCTACTCACCAACAGTCATCGACATTGTATGTGTGAAACAAAACGTGTAATTCCCAGGCCCTCCGCTGCCCGGAAGTCCGACTGTCAAACCCCGACTACTTCCGTCACTGGATGCGAGAGTGCTGGAAAAAGAATGTTGATAAAGACTTCTCCATGCAGTCAATCTTTATTAGAGCGGTGTTCGCATATTCACATCAAGTACATAGAACTTTTTTTGCCTTTTATATAATACAGAGTTTTTAAATAACTTTACACAGAAATAAATTTCTTCAATCTGAATTTCAGCTATCTTTTTTTATTTAATTCTTCATGCTTTCTATCCAAACTGAACAATATTTTCCATTGTACAAATTTACATGAGAAAAATTCCAAAGTACAAATGAAGGGACCTGAGCAGGAAAGAGAACCAAAGTATCAAGAAGTCGGTTTGGGGAAGAATCGAAGAAAAAAAAAAAAAGATTCAAGCAAACACTGACGATTAAGGGACAAGAGGGAGACATCATCCATTTGACTGAAAATAAATGTCTTTTTTTTATGAATTCAAAAATAAGTTTTAAAAATAGTTACTCCATAATTTTTGCAAAGCAGGTACAGAGAGGTCTGTGGGCAGTTAGAAAGCCCCCATCTGTTCATTGGGCACACCCCAGACTCCACGAGAGCCTTTGCAGTGCTCAAGTGGGGCTGAAGAGAGCGACACCCGAACCTTTGGCAGCGAGACAGAGGGATGTGTATGTGAACTGCCGTGAGGTTTGGAGCGGTGAACCTGGAGCCATTGATTCCCTTCGGTTAAAACGTGAAGGGCTTCCCTTTCCTCTCCCTTATAGAAGATGCATCCTTAAACCAAGATGTAAATGAAAAGGGGAGTGATGTCTTTTTTCTTGGTCTGAACCAAAGAGCAACCATAACTACTGGAGAGAATTCAACGGAACATGTCCGTAAATGGTCAAATGCAACTCCCTGATCGGGTGTGCGCTCCTACTTTAGGAGAAGCAGAAACTGCTGAGTGAGGAAAGGGCCAGAGTGTACAACCAACGGAAATAGATCACTGTGACAGTCCTTCCAATCAGGCGACATCAGGAAGGCCAAACCGGGACGACAGCGTGTGGCGTGACCAAAGGAAACAGAGGACCGAACGAGCACATTTCAAATGGAGGGCAAAGGGCACAGCGCGCACACACGCCTCGTATGTAAACTACTGTAACATGAAGATAAATAAGACATAAAGATTAGCCACTTGTGTTGGGAATTAAAGTGAATAAAAAGGCATTATGTTTTCATAGCTGGTTTTAATCAGCTATGTCTGGAACACACACAAATGTATAAGGAAGGAATGATTTTCTTAAAAAACCGTTCACAGCTTAGAATAAAAAGCACACTTATTGCACTCTTACATTTTATTTCAGATAATTATGGTTTATGTCCCACCCTCACATCAATTCTTCCCCACCCTCAGACTTACTTCCCCGCCCTCCCCCGCCCTATTTGGTCCATTTTTTTCTATATTTGTGCCTAGTCTGTGAGCTTTGTTGCTTAAGCTAGTCTGAAGTGTCCTCCTATGTAACTCCTACTCCACCAAAACACACACGGGTTAAAAAAGCTTAACACACAAACACAACACAATACTTTTCAAAAGAAAACCGGGACTAAGCAACGTACTCATGACCCCACTGCACCCCTGTAACGGGAACGCCCCCTCTGCGGCATCTCCTGAGTGAAATTCATGCCCCACTCCCTACGGAGATGCCGCAGTGGGAACGAGCCTCTCATGGGTGCTGGGGCGCCTGCTCAGCCTGGGAGGAGATGTGGGTGGTTTGCACAAATCCTCTCTCCTTTTTTGGATACTATCATGAATGAACACATTTCAGTTTTTTATTTTTAAAGAGTATTTCAATATATAGAGTTCTTTTAAAAAATGCATCACAAAAAACGTTGGCTGTGTCCTTGTGCACAGCTGGTTACACCATTGTAATTAGCAAAAACAGCTAAATAAAATTAAACATTTTACTGAAATTGATTTAGTAATTAATAGGCCTGAATTAACAGCTGAAGTTGTGATGCTGAAATAAAAGATCTTCTGAAACACTTTTTTGAGGTGGAGACTAACTGTCCCTATGCACTGTAAAATAAAGCACTGTTACCTTAATTTAAGATTTTTGGACTTAAGTTTTTGTCCTCTTCTACCTTAAAAATGCCTGATAGAAACTGTTAATTATCCTTCCTACAAATGACAAAATTTAGGGCTGAATTTCAACGTAAAGGCCCAAACAGAAGTAAAAATAAGTCATCTGAAAACAACAAAACAAAGCTTACTGTCAAGTGTACTGATACAACAAAAATCTTACCAGCATTTTCAATTTTATCAGAGCTGGCAACACGGAACATGAATACACTGGCCACTTCATTCTCCGCTGGCCAACATACAAATCAGGCGGAGGTGCTACAGCACTCCTCGGTGCTCAAGGACCTATGTGCACCAGTAACACACCTCAGCACAGTATCTCCAGAACTCGCTGAAGACAGTATATTGCCCTTCTCGGACGGTGAGGAATGAAACAAGATACAAGCAGCACACCATGGAGTGTGTCCAGTTCACACCCACGGCCAGGTCATTAACTATGCCAATGCCCCCTCACACAGCATCCCCAAGTCCCCGCAGCACCCCGCACGGCCTTATCAGCACCATCCTGTTCAATTCGCCAACCAGTCTTGGGAGGCGAGTTTATATTTCAAACTCTGAAAAATCAGTGTCTAGGTTGGCAGCAGTATTCTGGAAACTGATAAAATCAAATTCTGTCCCATATTTTAATTTCCTTCCCCCTTCTCACTAGGTTAACACACACAACTGCTGCCCAGCACACAGTACTTCAACCTTAAACTACAGCAATTTCTTAAAATGTCTGTCAAATATTTCTGTTATATAAAAGTTCCATGCTTTGAAGAACCTATGGGAGTAGAAAAAGTTTCTCTAGAAATGTCACTGAACTATAATTTCAACCTATTTGCTCTATGTGATAAATATATCTGACTATACTAGGGATTATGTGCTTTAAAAAAATAGTTTTGTTCACTGAAAATTTACCTGTGGTTTTTTCATTTTCTTAAATGTGATTTTGGCTATAAACTCTTTAGTGCATTTATCTTTGCAGTCTAAATTGCACTCTAAAAAATATTAACACAGCTGAGTTAGACCAGAGTGGCTGCTCTCTTCACAAGTCACTGATTTCTGCTAATATTTTAGCTTTTTTATTGCATCATGAAGGCACAGTAAGATCATTTGGCAAATTGTCAAGGTATTTTTCTAGAGCCTCACCTTCACCATTCCCATGTATGATCTATAAGCTACTTCCTGTTCACACTCACAGTAAACCTTCCATGTCTGGCTATGTGTGTTTTTAAAAAATAGCCTAATGGTTGGAATCAGCTAGTCTCAAGGTGCTGCTCTTCTAGCACTAACAACGCCAACGTGGACAGAGAAGAGAATCTTGCGAAATGGGTCCTAATTCTCTACCCTCTGAGCTGGGCCGTCTGTCGGAGTATCTGCATGTGACAAAGCTGTGGGTAACTCATTATGAAGGTGTATTGTCTTGCCAAGCCCACTGAAAATTAAAATTATATCATTGTTAGTGAAGTGATACCGTAACTATGTGATTTCATGCAACTGACGTAAGGTTGAGATTCTGAAACGTACCCCTAAACAGATTCTGGCACCACTTGCAACAACATTCAGACACTCTGACTGAGCTACGGTTTTCAGTATTACTGTTTAAATGTATAATGCCCTTAAGGACAAAATGAGCGCGCTCACACACAAGCACACATAAAAGTTAAAATCCTAAATCATCTTCATGTTCTAGAGCTCCTGACTTTTCATATGTTAAAATAAATAACTATTCATTACCTCATTCCGAGGAGGTAGTTTTTGAAGAGGTCACCTGAACTCTGCAGTATGTTTCAGACTAAAGCTAGATGAGGCGGAGGGTGAAGGTACAGGAGGGGCGGTGAGAGCTGCGGAGGGGGTGCCGCAGTTCCAAGGCTGCCTGATGACAGAAGATAACACGGTGTGATAACGCACTGTGACTGCACTCCACGAGAACCTAGGAACTATTTACAGTTTCAGGTTGACAGTGTTGAAGTCCTGAATTATTTCTTTATAACTATATAGTGCCCTTTCTTCTCTGACAAACATGAATGTAACATGTAACTTTACATATGTGTGATTTTATCTTCTAGGATGTCCTACCAGATCTCACATACAATCAGGGACTGCATGTTCAGGAGCCAGAATTTAACAGCTAGACAAAATCTTCTAAGGTGCACATAAGTACAAATAATCACACTGGATTTTTCTACTCACAAATCCCTTTTATAAACTACTTTTTGGTCTATATTATTTCAGTGGCAAAAGTCTAGATCCTAGACTGTAGTTTAATGATTAAAAAAAGTCCATCAGGAATACTACATCTTTTAAAACAATCATTTATGGTCGCTCTCAAATTTTCAGAAGGCTTCACCTATCCTCACCCAAAGTAAAATACACCACAGAAGGCACTGCAGCCACTGGAAAAGACAGATAACTACAACCTTACAAGATAATCAGTGAAGCAGCCACATACTATTTATACAAATTACTCATAAAGTGCTTCGCACATCAAGGAGTTCTTCCTTGTATTTCTTAGGAGCTCAGCAAGTCTATCTGTAGTTAAGCATCAAAAAATAAAGCAAGTGAAACTCAGAGGTAAACCCTTTTTCCTATCAGTTGTAAACGACAGCAAAAACAATCTGATGGATGAAAGGAAGAAAAGGGAAGTTTTCAAATCTTATTTTTATTTTTTAAGGGTTCTATAAAAATCTCTCAAGAATACCCTGAGCCTGGCTTCTGGGCAAAGATGCATTTGAGATCAAGTCTGTTCCTTCTTTTCAAATGAGATAGCAACCTATTTTAAAAAGAAAGGGAAGAAAAAAGTATATTAGCGTGACTTTTGTTGTTTTGTCCGGTGCTAAGCTGCTTCCGTCCTTGCGCGGGCTCGGGCCGCCCCAGGCAGTCCTGCATCGGGGCCTGCGCAGGCTCTACCTGCTCAGCACACAGGCTTAGGTTTAAGCCCAGCCCTCTGAAGTCTTGGTAAAGGGAACACAAGCACCCATGCTGAAAAGTATCCATGAGGACCATCTTTAGAAAGAAAAATAAACAACGCTTTCCACAGAGGCAGTATAGTATTATACACACAAGATGCTCTTCAAAGGAGCACAAATCGTTTCCATCCGTGCAATTTCTGAATTTTGTTAAGATACTGCTCTGCCCATGTAATATTTAAGAACACATTGCTTTTCAAACTCACTAATAAACTTCTGTATATTTTTCATCCTCCTGGGACAGCTTTTTACAAATCCATGGAATTTTCGGTAGGCCTTCCTGTGAATACAGGCATTTTAGCAAAAATCATCTAATGGCAGTGACCTTTAGTAGACTGAAAGAAAGATAGTGGGGGTGAGTTACAATTTGCAATTTCAAAATAACGATTTCTAATTCCCTGGTTTATTTATAGGTCCTGTCTAATTTCTTTCAGACACTTAGCTTGGTTGGGCTGAGTACATTTGATCTGCTGTACATTTCTAAATCCTGATGAGAGATTCTAGACTCATGATAAGGAAGGTATTTGTCATTAATTTACCATTAATATGTCCAGCATCACTTTCTCTGTCCCTGTGTGACTTACACCACCCTTATCAAAGGCCAAAGGACGCTAGGACTAGGTTACATTTTTTACTTATACAAAGAGAAAGAATGAGGTTCTTAGCATTACAGCGGCTTTCTGTAAAAACAACTGATGTTAGGCTTCACACATCCTCTCTCAGGCCCGATACACCTAAAACTGCTCTATTCCTGCCTGGGGAACTCAGCTGCCAAATTACCCAACCTTTTGAAGACCAGGCTTGGGAAAAAAGGAAGAAGGAGAATAAATGGAGACACCACCATTTTTATTTTAGGTTGCATATTCTAGATAAAAGACTAGAAAGAGGATGAGGATGTAGTGTAGAAGTAAACTGGAAGAAACAATGAGCTATTAGCAAAGATGTTAGTATGGATCCAGCAAGTACCATTAATTTAAAAATTCTAAATATTGGTCATATGCTAAGACTCCCCATATTTAGGTAGAGAAAAGGATAATTTTTCTTTAAAAGTTGTTTATATAACAAAAATACAATTTTTCAGGATATATAATTCTAGTGGGAAGTATTATTTCATTCCAATTCAATTAAATCTGAAAATTATTTCCTTTTTAATAAAAATATAATAGAAGAAACTCGGAAATTAAAACTTGTACCTTACATTTAAATTACATAAATGTCTCACATTCAAAACTGTTATCAAGCAGTTTTGTAGGCTTTTAATTAGATACCACCATGGCGTTTTTGTGCCTTGGACAAAGTAGCCACGTAAGTAGTTGGTGACTTGGAAGAGCTTAGGAGGAAGATTTTCCTGAGAACTTGCTATACTGTGGAGGAGAAAAAAAAATCCCCAAACACTTCTCTTCATTGCTGGACCCAATGAGCAAGGACGGCAGCGAGTGCCAGCGCTTTCCAGCCTGCCTGGTTAGGCAGACACCCTCAATGAGCAAGGAGATAAAGGCCAGAAGTCCAGGAGGTCAGGAAAAAGATGCAGCATTCCCTTTTCCTCTGCACCAAAACGTAGCTCCTTCTCCTCTCATGCTCCATTTAGATAAAATAGCCCATTTAGATAAAAATCTGTCGAGGACTGAATGTGCACCACACAGAAGGGCATGCTGCATTTTTGTTCCGTCCCTCAGAAATTAACCGGTGGTGGCTAGGGGAAAGCCCCGCACAGAATCCCAGAACAGGAAAGAGAACAATGCTTGGTGAACGCAACTGCCCCGTCAGATGATCAGCCACTCATTGATCTGGTGGTTAGAAGGGCACAGTTGACCGGCAGACCTTCCAGAGCAAATCTCCCAAGCTGTAGCAGCAGTTTCTTTCCATCATGCCTGACCATCAAAAGGTCAGAACTCAGGGTCTCTCCTCTTTCTTCCTGGGAGTGGGCAGACTTGTATGCACATGGTGTTTGTGTTGAAGAAGAAACACTGGCAGCAGAGAATTCTGGTTCCTAAAACATTCTTCCCTCTTTTCTTGGATGGAAAATTCCATTCTGTTCCACACCAGCTTATGCATTGAAAATTTTGAATCTTTAAAAAAAGATCTGAGGAACAGAACTGTGTTTTGATGTTAACAAACTGTACGAACACAAGACTTAAGAAGTAAGAGTAGATGCTGCCATGATGGTGTGGCTACTTGAAGGCTGCAAATTCTCCTGTAGAGGGAGGACAAGAGCTAATTTTAAAAAAAGTTATCTCAATTAACTTGGAGACACAAAAAAGACTCACTGAAACCTCCTTGAAAGGCGACTAGCTATCTGTTATAAATCAATCAACATCATCACTAATTTAAAGAGCAAAAATGCCTGAAACCCATAAAAGAAGTCAACTTAGGACATAGACTACAGTTCAATTACATCAATTAAATATCAAGCCTGCAGATAATTTCCTAGTTGGGTTTTATACGCTATGGTTCTAATCATTCTAAAACAGTTCCAATGAACAAAATATCTCAGAAACTGACTGTAAAATAGTAAGGTTGATTTGTAGAATACTTTTGCCCCTGAATTATCAACTCATTTTCATTATAATGCTCTACTAGAAAGGAAAAATTAAATTTATCCTCATTTTGCAAAAGAGAAAATTAAGAGGTGAAATGATTTGTCCATACTACACATTTGATCGAAGGAAGGAAAATCCAGACCCTCCATCTTCTAGTTCATCTCACCTTCCCGACGACCAACAGATTACACACAGGCACATGTCACTGGACATGATTCTCAGAGTAAGAATTTGTTAAACCACAGAGTCTGTTTGAGGCATGACACTCTTTCAGCTTACTGAAGTTGGGGACTTCATAGAGGGGCCATTACTTTTCACCTGCCATTTTGTCCACAGCTTCTATCGAAACTTGGGACTAAAGGTCGGTTCTTCTGTGTTATACACATGGTAGTTAATTCTGGGGGTTGGTCAATGACTGGGGACTATCAGAATTTAGCCAGCCTTAACATCATTCTTTAGCAATAGCAGTTTCTGATAAGGACTTATATGAAGGACTTACACTATTTAATCCAAGCATAACCTATTGACTTTCTGATTGCAATTAGATCCTGTTTACTAGAGAATACTGGCATGTTCCAACACTCAACAGATTGCTAATGGCTGGCTGAGTGAACCCTCAACTCAGATCGTGTGTTGCTAATATCAGCAACTATCTGAGTGTCTGTTGTATACCGGGACCTCATTGGGCTTCATATATGTTTGCATCTGATCCTCGTAACTCCATGAGGTAGGTTGCTCTTTATTTTACAGAGCAACAAGATGGAGTTTACAGTGGCTAAGTAACTTGCCCAAGATCTCATAGCTAGAAAATGGCAGAGTTGGAATGCAAAGCCGGGTGCTGACTCCAAAGTCTAGGGTTTTAACAATTCACAAACTCCTAAACAATTTTCAACGATTAATAATTTTTTTGTATTCTGAATATAACTGCTAACTGGGTTGCTGATAGTGATACTATCTCTTTCCATCTAAAGATTCCTTTTAACAAGCAATTATTAGCCAAGGTAATGTGGGTCAAAAGATCAAGGAAGAGTAAAAGAATTGTTGCCTCTTATTTAAATTAAAAAAAATCTAGGAAGTTTGGTGTTGATTAAAAAAAAAAAAAAGCCAAATTACTAAGACCTTGAAGAGTAAAATATTTCAAGTATAACCTTAGGAAGATATGATATTAACAGAGACTCAAGAAATACATAAACATTCTCATTATGGTTTGAATTCCTTATGGTTTTAAGGTTGCCATTTTTGCCAGTATTTTAATACATTTCTTTAAAGCAATTTTCAGCATTCATATGAGCAGAATCTAAATCTCCTTAAAGAGAGCCAATGTAAAACAGGATTTACTTAATAGAAGTCTTTATAAAAATGGCTGGAATTCATCTATTAAGTGAGAGTATCCGAAAATGATAACTCTAAGCCAAATCTTATATAAGACAATAAAACATAACTTTAGCCCTGACCGGAGTGGCTCAGTTGGTTGGGTGTTGTCCCACAAAGCGAAAGGTCGTTGGTTTGGTTTCCAGTCAGGGCACATGCCTTGGTTGTGGGTTTGTCCCCGGGGTTGGGGCACATGTGAGAGGCAACTGATGCGTAGATCTTTCTCTCTCACATTGATGTTTCTCTCCCTCTCTTTCTCCTTCCCTTCCCCTCTTCTCTAAAAATAAATTTAAAAATATGTAACTTAAAAAAAACCACCTTCAATGTTTCTCACTCATTATTATAATTAGACACTCCATTTTGTTGAAGAGTGTGTTCTACTCTACAAACTTGAATATTAACCTTAAAGATACCCAAAACAACCCCCCAAAGCACAAAATCTTACCAACAAAGTCCAAATCAAATACCAATAAAGCAAACACTAAAGATCTTCCTACCAGAGTATACTGCTTTTAATAGAATGCAGTTCTTTGCATAATCAGACTTCAGGTCCAGGAAAAAAAACAAAGACAAAAAGAACGTACAGTTTAGGGATCAATAAACTCTTTCTATATATGTCCCTGAAATCATGGAGAAATTTAAGAAAAAGATGGGAGTAACAGGTGATAGAGCTCCTCTTTTGGGGGAAAAAATCTTTTCTTGCTTATTCTTTCTTGCATTATCTGGAAATCTCTATTATTGCACTTTCCACCTTATTTTATTTGAAGTAAGAGTCAACTCAGTGTTTGTGTGAAGCTATTTGAAGTGAAATACCCAGATACTCTCATGTCTTTAAAAATCTCGGTATACTACTTTAATTATTAACTGAAAAATCAGAGGCCAAAAGGAAATTTTTTTTTTTAACCTCCTTTCTAGTTGAGAAGAACCTAAGCCCTATTTTCCATCTGACTTTATTTAGGAATAGGACAGAGTACACTTGGGAAGGCCCTGTGATTTTACATAACTCAAATATCATTGTTTATTCATTTGAAAACTAAGGGTTTTTATTAACTAGCTTTAAGATATTACTAAATAACTACTCTTTATTCTAGAATTCAATGTATTTTTCAGTGGTTGTTAAATATATAATTTGATAAAATTTCTCTCTAAAGATAAAATGTGCTAAGAAAAATCTAATATATTATTTTGTATATAAATCAATCATACTTATTTATTTTTAAAGATTTTATTTTTAGACAGAGGGGGAGGGAGGGAGAAAATAGAAGGAGAGAAACGTCAATGTGTGGTTGCCTCTCATGTGTGTCCCCCACTGATAAATCAATCATACTTTAGATACAGGGTGGCAGTCAATTATAACCAAAATAAGCCCCATTTTTTCTTTGTGGTGACCTTTCAGGCAGTTTCAAAAGGATGAGGAACATTCTGGCACAGACACACTGGATTTCTTAAGTTTTTTAGAGAAATGATCACAGGAGAGATGAAATACTTAGTAAAATAAAAAAGCGCAATAGAAATGCTCAATAATTCTCAAGTAAATAAGCCTATAAACTGACAAAATGTTTTAGATATGAGGTACCCTTTTCATAATATGATATTAAAAAAAAAGGGCAGATTACTTCCTTAAATTGAGAGAGTGGCTAACTTGAGAGAAAGGCCATTTAAGTTGATGTGTTAAGTAGTTACTACGTATTTTTTATTTTAAAGATTTTATTTATTTTATTTTTAGAGGGAAAGGGAGGGAAAAAGGGAGAGAAACATCAATTTGGCAGAAAAACACAGAACTCAATGGGCAAAAATTAAAAGCATTTCCCTTAAGATCCGGAACAAGACAAGGGGTGCCCACTTTCACTACTCTTACCCACACAGTGCTACATGCAAGTCCTAGCCACAGCAATCAGACAAAAATAAAAGCATCCAAATCGGAAAGGAGGAAGTAAAACTGTCACTTTTTGCAAACGACATGAGAGTGCACACAGAAAACCCAAAGTCTCCATCAAAAAAACTACTTGACTTAATAAGTAAATATGGCAACATAGTGGGATACAAAGTCAATATTCAGAAATTGATGGCATTTTTGTACACCAAAAAATGACCTATCAGAAAGAGAAACTATGAGAAAAATCCCATTTACAATAGCAACAACAACAATAAAAAACAAAGTACCTAGGAATAAATTTAACCAAGGAGGTAAAAGACCTGTACTTGGAAAACTACAGAACAATGAAGAAAGAAATTGAAGAAGATACAAATAAATGGAAGCATATATTGTGTTCCTGGACTGGAAGAATTAACATAATTAAAATGTCCATATTACCCAAAGCAATCTATAGACTCAACGCAATCTATAATTTTTAATCATTAAAATACCAATGGCATATTCCAAAGATCTAGAACAAACATTCCAAAAAAGTGTATGGAACAAAAAAAGACCCTGAAGAGCCTCAGCAATCTTGAGAAAGAAGAACAAAGTTGGAGAGATCACAGTACCTGATACTGAACTACACTACAGCACCGCTGTAATCAAAACAGTCTGGTACCAGCATAAGAACAGACATACAGACCAATGGAACAGAACAGAGAGCCCAGAAATAAACCCATGTCTCTGTGGGTCAATTAATTTTTGACAAAGGGAGCATGAGCATACTATGGAGCAAAAATAGTCTCTTCAATAAATGGTGTTGGCAGAACTGGACTGACTGGTATGTGTAAAAAAATGAAACTGGAACACTAACTTACACCATACAGAAGAATAAACTCCAACTGGATAAAAGTCTTAAATATAAGTTGTGATACAACAAAAATCTAGCAGAAAACATAAGTAGTAAAATTTCAGATATCTCATGTAGCAATATTTCTGCTGATATATCTCTGAGGACAAGGGAAATAAAGGAAAGAAAACCATAACTATATCAAATTAAAAAGATTCTGCCTGGCTAAAGAAAACATCATCAAAATGAAAAGGGAATCAACTATATAGGATAACATATTTGCCAATGATACACTGGACAAGGGTTTAATATACAAAATATATAAAGAACTCATATAACTCAACACCAGGAAAACCAACAATCCAATTAAAAAATGGGCAAAGGACCTGAATGGACACTTTTCCATGGAGAACACAGATGGCCCATAGACACATGAAGAAATTCTCAACATGACTAGCCATCAGAGAGATGCAAATTAAAAGCACAATGAGATATCATGACACACCTGTCAGAATGGCCATCATTAATAAATCAACAAACAACAAGTGCTGGCAAGGATGTGGAGAAAAGGGAACCCTAGTGCACTGTTGGTGGGAATGCAGACTGGTGCAGCCACTGTGGAAAACAGCACAGAGTTTCCTCAAAAAATTAAAAATGGAACTGCCTTTTGACTCAATGATTCCACTGCTGGGAATATACCCTAAGAATCCTAAAACACCAATTCAAAACAATTTATGTACCTCTGTGTTCATAGCAGCGCTATTTATTTACAATAGCCAAGATTAGGAAACAGTCTAAGTACCCATCAATAGATGAGTGGATTAAAACACTGTGGTACATTTACAAACCAGAATACTACAAAACAGAAAAAAAAGAAGGAATTCCGACCTCTCGTGAAAGCATGGATGGAACTGGAGGCTATTAATGCTAAGTGAAATAAACCAGTTGGCGAAAGACAAATAACCACATGATCTCACTTACAGAGCAAAACAGAACCAGAGTTATATAATCATAGAATAGATTGGCAGCTATAAAAGGGGAGGAAGGAGGTGGGGTCTCACTGAAAGAAGGTGAAGGGATTAGTCAAAGAATATACATGAAGGACCCATGGACATGGACAATAGTGTGGGGACTGACTATGGAAGTGGGGGGTGGGTTTGGTAGAAGGGGGAGAAGGGAGAAAAATTGGGACAACTATAATAGCATAAACAATAGAACATTAAAAAATAAAAGTGACAACAGCTAAAACAGCAACAAAAGAAAACAAAGAGAAATATCGATTGGTTGCTTGTAGTGCGCCCACAACCAGGAACCTGGCCCACAACCCAGGCATGTGCCCTGACCGGGAATCGAACCAGTGACCTTTCAGTCAGCAAGCCAGCACTCAATCCACTGAACCACACCAGCCAAGGCTGAATCAATTTCTAAAAACGTGAATGGCATTACTTATCTTAAGCTACCCAAATGAGGGGCTAAAGGTATGCCATACTTATCACTCAGTAGTTTTCCTGGATGAAATCTAACCTATTCAAATAAAAAAAAAGTTAAAGAAATTTGTGGTACTTAAAAACTAAGACATTATTAGTTGTTTAAAGTTTTTCCAATTTTCTTCTTTATTGGCTTCAAAGAAGATAGCATTTATGCAGATGTCTGTGTGCCTTAATAACTTTAAACTGTCAGCTATATTTAAAAATCAGCACAAATCCAAACTGAATAAATGAAGATATATTTAACAGGCTGATTTTGGTCCCTAGGCTGACTCTGAAGTAGAGACGCAATTTCTTTGATAACACCAATGCTGCTTCGCAGTAAGAATATATTGACTGCCATATTACAGTCATTTTCTTCACAAGACAGTGTAAGCATTAGAAAGCGCTAACAAATACGGAACACAAAAAAGAGTGGTCCTCATTCATAATAAGTAGACTTGCTGGGCAAAGAACATAAGGAGCACAGAAATGTTATGAGACACACGGAGCAGGTCATTGCTAAAATAGGCATCACGAGAGGTAAGATAATTTAAAGTAATAATAATTTTTTAAAAAGCCATTACCTCGTATTTGGCAACCAGATATCTAAAAGAAAAACAAACAAACCTAAGAGTTCTCACAGGGTTCTGTGAAGCTTTCTGGGGGAGGAGGAGGTAGTGCATTTGTATGAAATCCAGATTCTGTATGTGTAAGATATCCTTAATATATAAAGAAATATCTAAAAGGAACTCAAATTTATAACATTTCCCCACTAAAAATCCAAAGCTAAACCATGTTACTCATGTCAAAAATGCCATTCCTCATGATGGCTTTGGTTACCTGCACCCACAATTTATAAAAAGATAATTAGTCTAGTTTATTGCTTTAAGAGAATAAAAGACATTCGTTTTCCAAATTGTAATAAAAAGAAATTGTTACAGAAAAAATATTAAGAATAAAAATAAGCGTACTGAATTTTAGTGACTGCCTAAATGTGATCTGTCTGGTCTGCCTCGCCCGACACAGGCGACCCTACTGTCACCTTCCCCCTGCACACGCCTGCACAAGAGTGTTGCTGCTCTTGGGCGGGGGCTAATGACGAAAGGTGCACGGGAAAAGTTTACCTGAAGTTTAATAATTAGAATAACTAAGGAAACAAAACAAACTGGGAACAGTAAAGCGTCTGGAAGAGGCATTGCAATTTTTTAGCAATGTCTATACATTTAAAAACCTTGGGCGGTTGAAAATCTAATGCTAAGTATGAATTTTAGATTGGGAAAAATTACATCCAGTCTTTAAAAACATAAGTTTTCTTTGGCTCACCTTTAAAAAAAAGTCCTATTTAATTTAATATATGAGCAAACATGTTCATTATCCTTTGTCCCTCCCCTCCTGTACGCTCCCCTGCGTTAAGTCAGCTCAGTGGACAGGAAACGCACCGTATCCCCCGGCCTGGATGGGCGTTTTCGGAGAAGCACAAGCGTAGAGACTGAAATCCTCTGTCTGGAAGCCAGCCCGATTCAAGGAGGGTTCCGATGCACTGCGGTGAATTTTTGGCAATGAGCGGGCCAGCAGCTCAATAGAGGCGAGAATCTAAGAAAAAGCAAAAAAAGAAAAAGAAAAAAGAAGAATGAAAATCTAGGTAGTATTAATCTTTTTCTTTTTAAAAGATTTTATTTATTTATTTTCAGAGAGAGGAGAAGGGAGGGAGAAAGAGCAATGTATGGCTGCCTCTCACATGGCCCTCATTGGGGACCTGGCCCGCAACCCAGGCATGTGCCCTGACTGGGAATCAAACTGGGACCCTCTGGTCCCCAGCCCGCGCTCAATCCACTGAGCTACACCAGCCGGGAGGTAGTATTAATCTTTAAGAGCCCCATCATCCAGGAAAGCACCTGAAATCTTACATTGTTTTTGGTATTATGCTAAATGCCCAGAAAAATACTTAGGAAACCGATATTTTTCCTTAAAAACTACCAAACTACTTACAGCTTTAATCTTTGTAAACTGAATGGGGAAATTAACCCATAATTAGCTTTTAGTTACATTTTAGATCATTTGCCAGCCTTGGAAGAGTAAATAATAAAAAAAATTTAAACCAGTTAAATGCCTATTTCTCACTGACCACAGTCCCTTTTGAGCAAGTTAAATAAAGCACTATGTGACTTCCTAACAGAACCACCAGAGTAACTCAGTCTTGAAAGGAACTTCGCAATGAGAAGGGTCCTACACACAGCATTAACAGCAGGACCCCAAAGACCCAGACGGCCAGCAGCACAGAAGTGAGAAGTTACAGGTGACAACTCGAGAGTGAAGAAGACAGGGAAAGTCTACAAAAAGACACTAACACACAAAACATAGAAACTCAGCATATTTTAAGGTATAAAGAAACAGGTTATGACTCTTCAAGGCATACAGTGTGGTACTGCACCAACATAATCATGAGACATATGTATAAAGGGCTTGGCACAGTGCCTGGCATACAGTAAGTACTCAACGAAACTTCAGCAGCCATTACTGTTACTATTATTATTTTTCTGAGCTACCATTAAACTATAATCTGTATAATGATTAGCATAAGGCAGCAAAGAAACGAGCAATGTTACAATTTTAAAAAAATTACAAGCATAACACACAAATCAAAATTCAAACAATATAGAAAAGTATAAATCCTACCTTCCAGGGTTACTACTGTTAAAGAGTCTATACTTCCTCCTGGACTTTTCCTAGGCATAAACTTGCACACTGGAAAGCAGAGCCCACCCCCAAACTCACCACCATTTAAAGTGGCATCACAGACATCTTTTTCTGCATTGCTTTCTCCCTTACTGATATCCTTGCCAACTACAGAGCTATCCTGATCTTTATGTCTTTAATTTTTCCTTTTACAGTAAATAAATGTTTTTGTACAAACCTGAATACTTGTGGAAGCAGGCTCTGTAGTACAGGTTTGTAGGAGTGGAATTATCAGAGCAAAGGGTATATGTTTTTAAGTTTATGGAATCTACAAAGTCCTTTTAAAAGGCCTATCCAATTTACATTCCCCCAACACTGTTAAAAGCCTCTTTCTTCCTCACTTGCCAGCATTATTCTCCATGCTGGCTACTGCCAATCTGAGGCAGAAAAGCAAACATAGTTCACTATTGTGTTACTCTGCATTTTACTGATTACCCCTGAACTCTTAACATTTTGTCCTAAATGTCATTCACCATTTGTTATTTCTTTTATGCATCACCAGTTCATATCTTTTGCTTATTTTCTATTGATTATCTTTTACTTATTGATTTGAAGGAGTCCTTTGTACAGTACAAATATTTAACTTTTGTTATACATGCTACAATTATTTTTCCATGTTTACCATTCAATATTAGTTTTTACTATATAAAAGTTTAAAAACTTTTTTTTAAAAAAGATTTTATTTATTTTCAGAGAGGAGAAGGGAGGGAGGAAGAGCAATGCATGGTTGCCTCTCACATGGCCCCCACCAGGGACCTGGCCTGCAACCCAGGCACGCGCCCCAACTGGGAATTGAACCGGGACCCTCTGGTTCCCAGCCCGCACTCAATCCACTGAGCTATACCAGTCGGGCAAAAGTTTAAAAACTTTTAATAAAGTCATACCTGCTAATCATTTCCTTTATAACTTCTGGATTTTATCTTTTGCTTAGAAAAGTCACTCCTACCTCAAGGTTATAAAAATGAATTCATGTTTTTATAATTTTATTTTTTTATATGTAAACCTTTGGCCATTCGAAATTTAAGTTTGTATAAGGTATAAAAGGAGATTCTCTAATGAAAATTAAAAAATAATACTTAGAAGGGTTAGTCTTCAATGATCTGGACAATTCATGAGTGCATTTCATTTTCTGATACCATGAAAAGAATGAAATGTTATTTATATTTAGAAATATGAACATTTTGTCCCATTAATACCTTTTTAAAAAGTGGGCCTAAGTCTATAATTTCATTATTAATATACATCAACCAGTTCAATTACAAAACCCTAGCCCCTGAATGTGAAAAGAACATGGTGTGGGGTCCTGCTGACCGTGGCCAGCAATACTGATCTTTCACTTTGACAGTCTTAAAACAGTCATTTTCAGGTTTAAGAAAACAACTCTTCCTCAAAAGAACAGTAACTCAGAATTCCAATTTACAAAACATGTGTCTACCCACTCTGAGACGGCTCCCAAGAGACTTGGTAAAACTATAAATTCTACCTTTAATTTTTTAGATGGGAATAAAAGATTCACTCATTCCTGTAACAGTGGCCTTTGTCTAAGAAACTCAGCTAGGACTGGGTATTCAAAGGCAAAGGTCTAGAAAGGACCAACTCAGTAATTATGGCAGCTGAGTAACTATGGAGCCAGCTCTCGAAAACGGCACTGAATGATTGACACATACAGTGCTGTCAGGAACTTGCTAAGCATCGTAAAACACTACCAGTGGGATATTACATTACAATAAACTTTCTAAGCTTATTCGGTACTTAGTTCCAGTCTGTGAGACTTACTGAAAGATTATAAATTTAAGGGCTTTACCCTTACTTATAACATAAACAGATTAAGAAATGGAAAATTTCAAAAAATCAGAGAAAGGCTCCTCAAAAAGGCCTCATATTAAAGGGAAGTTTGGAATCTGTTTACCATCAAGAATTAAAGCAGCATTTAAATGTGGTCTGTGACAAAACTATTTTCATCACAGCACTAAGATACTACTTGCCTTTGTTACTATCATTATTTTACATGTGTAAGTGGAGTTTTCAAAGGCTACATGATATAAGATATTGTATCATAGTGAATTCAAACCAGAGAATCCAGCTGTCTTCTTTCTGCAGAGATTTGCAAAAATGTAAAACAATGCTACTTTTCTCCCTATTTTTTGCGGGGGGGGGGGAGGAAACAATTATTTTTCATAAAAACATTACTTAACATGCAACCGTTTTATGCTGTTTAAATACATTTATAAATACTCTAAAAACTTAGTTAAAAACTTAACTTTTGAGAATGGCTACTAGACAAAAGCAAACTCTTTCTCAATATTTTGAGTTGGGATCCCAAGTTTCTAGGTGTACCACTGTTCAACCTTTATGAAATCATCTTTGTGTTTGCTTATCTGGAGTTTGCACATAATCACACAAAATCCAAATCCATGAAATACAAATTATGTGCTCTCAAAAATGCTTAAAAATCTGCATCGGAATATTAGTCTGTTCTCTTAGATAACAAAGCTTTTTCTTACTTGGGGAAAGAGTGGTCTCTCATCTCTTTTCTTTTTTAGGCACTCCGCCATTAATCTCTTCATGGCTTTTGGACAGTTACTTCGTACCTTACTGAGATCTGGAGACAGATATCCTCGTCCCACCATAAAAATTATCTGGGAAGAAAAAAAAGGCAAATCATAAAACTTGTAGATAAGTTGAAAAATACATAAACACTGAAAATTCAACAAGCTGTACACTTACGACATGTGTGCTTTTCTGTATGTACCTTACCTATCAATAAAAAGTTTAAAAACACAGGGCTAATATTCTGACGCCTACATACAGACTGGGAACCAATACTTCTTGGGCTGCAAGATGACATCTTGATGACCTGTGGGCTACTGTAAAGGTCTCCTAATTGCTCTCCACGCTCCAGTCCCACTCATGCATTTCCCACTGGTGGGGTCACTGCTGTGAAACACAGATCAGAATGTGCCTCTTTCCTACTTAAATAACTGACTGGGTATCATGATAAGCCCTTTAAATTGTACGTAGCTAACCAAAAAAGTTAACCTTTTTAGCAGTAGTTTTTACAACCACATTTTAGTTGAGTCAACTCTAATGGGGCATTAGAGCCACCTCCAGAGAAAACTAAAATCTTCTGTTTAATAAGTAAAAAGGCTTGTCTTCCCTGGGTGCAGAGATTTGTAATTTTTGTAATTTCTTAATTTTCAGCTCTTTTGAGAGTGGACAGAGACAGATGTTCGGAGTCTTGGGCATCAGGGACGAGAGAGGGTTTTACTCTTAGACGGAACAGGTCAAACAGGGACGGATTGGAGGCTAAGGCAGAGTGAGCCAGTTGAGAGCGAGCTCTTGTTACGGGCAGAGCTGATTAGGAAAGGCAAGACTGACATCCTACTGTTATGTTGTTTCCTGTCTGGTGATATAATAAGCCTTGTTTAAGTATAAGCTGATTTTCCCAAGTACCACTAAAGTGAAGGTATAAAGCTATATAATAAATAAAGAATTTGATTTTTATAACTGCAAGGAATTCTTTAGCCCAGTTTCTTATTTTTATAACTGCAAGAAAAATCTACTTGGACAGGTAATGTGACCAGGTTATGCAGGCTGTGAATCCAAAGTCTGCCCTTACATCACACTGCTTTACCAGAGTCATTAAAACTGCCACCGGCAGCTCCAGCTACAGGGGTAAGAGCATAGGGGAATGGCTCCCATTATGTATTAAAGAAGCAGCTTCCCATCTCCCATGAAAAAGAACAACAGTCCCAGATTTTCAAGCAGAAGTCCAATCTGAGAACCAAAGTATAAGAGGAAGAAAGAAAACTCAAATCAAGGAGACGAATGAAGCAACACCTGGGATTACATTTCATTGAGGATGACTAGAGTTACCAATTTGAAAGAGGGAGTTGCGTGGAAAGTGCCATCTGAAGACAGCAGACTAGAGACAATGAAGCAGAATGGTAATGGCAAGAGTCTATCATTCTTTTATCTCAGTGTTCTTTATTAAATACTAAACTTCGTTTTAGACTGGCAAATTCCGCAAGCCTATCAGTAACAACCACCTCCTTACCCTTCCGTTGGTCACTCACTTACTTCTCTCATGGAGAGTGAGCCCCTGCCACATCATCTACTATTCTCCCAAGGAGGGCAAGTTACTTAAAATGCCAAGAAGTAGATGAGTGCAGAACTCTGGGATACTTTTATCCATATTTTGCAGATAATAATACGTGTTTCCATAATATAAATATATTGTTTTATTAAAATAAGCATACGCATTGGAAAATGGAGTTCACCTGAGTTCATAAATTTTTATTATTGTAGCCTCTATGATAAGTCAACTAAAGCTAAACTAAAATTCCGTCGTAATCCCTATAGAAAGATAATATACATAGGAAAAGTGAACATGGCACAGGGAATTATGCTGTGTGGCTGAGGAACTAAGACTGCAGAAGGCAGAACACACAGAGCTTGCAAATTAGAGACGACAGTCTTGCTCCTCAGACTGCCCTCAGCAGATCAGTCCTCTCAGCGATCCAGAACCTGTCATCAGTAGAGGAAGGCATATGTTTCAATGATGTTCTTTAGCTAGCATTTTGGTCCACCCTGAATTTAAGTTTTATACAGGCTTAAAATATCAGATCATCAGAAGCCAGGTCATAGATTTTTTTTTTTAAAACACTCAAAGCTAAGTTTCAATATTCTAAAGCTATGAAAGACCAAACAGCAACTAAAAAAATTAGTTTCGTGTTGACTTGGGTAGAAATATAGTCACTTAAAATTTTTTTCAAAATATAGAATTAAGATCACTATTTAAGGGCCACATGGTGATTCAATGAGCACATTACCAGCTACAGGATAACTCAGGTTACTTCTCTGCTATCCCATGACAGTGGAAGTTCTTTTTTAAACATCAGTGTGTGGTTGCCTCTCACGTGCCCCCTACTGGGGACTTGGCCCACAACCCAGTCATGTGCCCTGTCTAGGAATTGAACCGGCAGCCATTTGGTTCACAGGCTGGTGCTCAATTCACTCAACTACACCAGTCAGGGCGACAGTGGAAGTTCTTAGTGAGAAAGCTATGCAGAGCTATCACCGAAAAGACTGAGAGTTGAGCTCTTGACTAAAACGTAAACCACTGAAATGAAATACCATTTATACATAGAACTATTATTCCATTAGGTTGGGAGGTTATGATTAAACACATAAAATGCTTGTACTTAAAAGAAAAATTGTTCAGATTAGTGACCCTTGACTTGGTATGTATCAGAACCACCTGGGAAACTTAAAAAGCGCAGGTGCTTGGACCCCGTTCTACTGAATCAGAATCTGCTCCAGCATCTATCTCCACTTTTTTTTCTAAAGCAAATTACCCAGGTGATTCTTATACAGTATAAAGTATAAATATTATTTAATTTTAATCACAGTTTATGTGTCAACTATTGTTTTTAATATATTAACTGCTGCAATCACTCTCTCTCAGCAACCCTCCCCTGACACACTTACTTTTAAAATGTTGAGGTATACAAAGTAATGTAAGTAAAGACAATTCCTTTTTCTTGGCCAGTGTTAAGAGCCTAGGTGAATTTAATATGACTGGCATAGAAAAGGCAAAGAGTTGCATAAGGCTACATTGGTACATTTGGGAAGGCAAGCGACAAGAGAACAGGAACTTAAGAAGAGCGAAGTAAAAAATTCCTCCTACTACAATTCCCAGTATAGAAAAATGAAAGCATGACGTCACAGTTCTTCCATTTACCTGGTTTTAAAAATTTAAAAAGACTGAAGAAACCTCAATAATTAAAAAAAATAATTTGGTATAAGTTCATGGCTGAGTCCCCCTCAGGTAGCAGCAGAGCTCATGCTTCTAACTGTGCCGTGGTCGAGAAACGTGGAGTACAGCTATTGCCATTCCTCTAGCTTCCAGTCAGAAGATCAGGAACCTCACTGTCACTACACTTAATTAAGAATGACATTTCAGCCCTGGCTGGTGTAGCTCAGTGGATTGAGTGCGGGCTGGGAACCAGAGGGTCCCGGTTCAATTCCCAGTCAGGGCACATGCCTGGGTTGCAGGCCAGGTCCCCAGTGAGGGCCATGTGAGAGGCAACCATACATTGCTGTTTCTCTCCCTCTCTTTCTCCCTCCCTTCCCCTCTCTCTAAAAATAAATAAATAAAATATTAAAAAAAAAAAAAAAAGAATGACATTTCAAGGAAAGGCCTCATATGTTGTTATTACTACCAAAAGTATACAAAAGATACCTAAACTGGTAACAAAGACCAAGAGATCTATCCTTAATACTTACCCAGGATTTACCCAGTTCATTTCTACCATGAACTGGAACTTTACATAAGCAGTAAAACAAACCCCAAGAGATGGGAAATATTTACCTGGTCCCTGTTGTTGATGTTTGAATAAGGTAACTGTCCAGTCATCAATTCATACAGAACAATTCCAAATGCATATACATCTGACTGAAAGCTATATGGGTTTTTATCTTGCATTCTGATTACTTCTGGAGCCTGTTAGAACATAAGAAGAAAAATATTCTTGTTTATTCTTTACTTCAACTGAATAGAGACTGAAAAGCAAACTATTACAATTCCCAGGAAAATGCTTTTATCATTAAGTAACCCATCTAATCTGTAATTAATTCTCTTATTAATGGTCAAAGAAATAGACCTGATGATATTTTATCAGGTCTATAAACTCTAGAAGAGGCAATATTAAGCTGAGATTCTATCTGCATTACTAAGATTTTTATAATTTTAGCAGCTTCCCTTCTTTTACACAAAATATCATTATTGCCATTTGAATTCTTCCTTGGCTTACCTATCAAGGATCAGTTCCCACTTCCCGTTCCTGATTCACCAAAGGAATACTATACCTGTGGTTAAGATGTTTGGGAATAGCACAACCACTATGGTAATTGTCTTAGGATTTAAGTTTTCCCATTGGTACAAATGATTCTCCTCATCTCAGGGTACCTTAGACAATAATGGTAAAATTTCAAGACTGACAAACTCAACCCTAAAACCCTTTCCTATCTCCAACAGTGGTGTAAACATGCCAGGATGTTTTATTAACAAAGGAATAGCCAGCAGATAGATTATATAGAAGACGGGAGAAAGAATCTTTTGGCTGCTGCTTCTTGGGCAAAGATACAGACCAAATAATATTTACTACATTTTTATGCACTTCAGTCACTGTATTCTACAGGTAGATTTCTTATTGGCTGCTTACATGAAATACAATAAATGGTTGTCTAAATATTAGCTTTGAAGAGTTCTTTCACCCTGAATCTTCTGTATTGTTTCATTTGGAAGGAATTAAGAGAAATCACAGAGTATTAATAAAAACTCTGTGACCCTGGCTGGTGTAGCTCAGTGGTTTGACTGCAGGCTTGTGAACCAAAGGGTTGCTGGTTCGATTTCCAGTCAGGGCACATGCCTGGGTTGTGGGCCAGCTCCCCATGAGGGGGCATGTGAGACACCACCACACATTGATGTTTCTCTCCCTCTCCTTCCTTTCCCCTCTCTCTAAAAATAAATAAATAAAATATAAAAAAAATAAAATAAAAACTCTGCGAAAACATTAACTTGATACCAAAACCAGGACTAATTGCGAAAATGGCTGGAAAACCTGTATAAGAGGCCTGGGCAGAGGAAGGCAGGTGAGACTATCTCACAAGGCAGGCAATAATGGCCCTTGGCCTCCCCTGCACATAGAACCGCCTGTGCAGCCTTGAACCTCTCAAGGTCCAAACTACGTTTCAGCTCAATAGTATAACATCAGAAGCTGGGGATGCACTGTTAGTTCTTAAGGGTCCCAGGATGATTTTAACGCCCAACCAAGGTTGAGAAGCACTGAGGGAAGATGTGTGGGAGATCCTGATGTGAGGGGAACCACAGGGGTGGAGGAGAAGGCTGTATCTACTTGCTTTTGTCTTACATTTTACTGATACCGCTTTTACAGTATGAAATTAACCACATACAACTGTGCTGTAATGAACAAGACAGAATACTGAGAGGCTGGTTGGGACAGACATAACTTTCAAAGCCAGAATAGAATTTTTCTGAGGAACAGAGTAATAAATCAATTGAAAAATTGTCTTTAAGTTTTAGTTTTACCTCACTGTCGTTTGGTAACTGGCTTGATGAAAAGTGGTATGTTATCTATTTACAAGAATGCATTATTAATCCTCAATAAATTTAGGGATTTGATTTGTAAACTTTTATTACCAAGGTTTCTTTCTCCTCTAAAATATAAATAAAACAAGGTTGAAAAGACTACTGTAAGTAATTCAGGGACTTATATAACCTTAGTTTGGTCCAAACTCTTCTTTCCTAGTCAGTGAATGATCTATAGTTGTTTCTGAAGGCATTATCAACCCCAAAAGATTTATTCAACAATTAAGTGTAGTTTTGGCTAATTTCTTATCTTAAAATTTAGCTTGGTGGAATAAAAGATGAACTCATCTATCCAGGTGTCAACAAAAAATAAACTAGAAGAAAATATAAAACTTCATTTACTAAGGCTTTTGAAAAAGGACAAACCTGAAGACTTGACTGAGTCTCTCTCCCACACTAGTTAAAATAAACCCACCTTTAAAACATGTATTATTTCTTTATAATTTTAATGGTTTTGCAATTTCAGTACTTAAAATCTGTTGTCTCCCCCCGTCCCACCCCCGGTCTTCTTAGGATACATTGTCACTTTTTTTTACAAGGTATGGGCCTTAAAGGTGCTTGAGATCTGCATTACAATTATAATTAGCTTCTTGTTCATAATTATTATTAAAACAGTTAAATATATACTAAAGAAGAATTCTTTCTAGCTCTAATTCCTGAATCTTACAAATAGAAATGGCATTAGAAATCCACTAGTCCAACCCAGCATGAAGGATGGAGACTTGGAGGAGGTTAAAAAAGGCACAGGGTAAGAGTCACACAAAGCATTGCAGCACACATGTCCTAACTCTAAATCCCATCCCCCTCCCACCCTGCAACTTGCCCCAGCGTCAGTTATTACAAGAAATCATGGCTCAATCTAACCCTAGGCTTATCCTGATGACTTCAGATTCCTACTTTGCAAGTCCCTTCCCGGGGACTGCTATAGACAGTTCAAAGAATTTAGACCAATGTGGCTTTGAAAGCCCCTTACAGCTTTTCTGCTTCCAGCAGGGTGTCCCAAAGCACAGATTCTGTTATTAAAAAATTACACTAATATTTGGGATACCCTATATTTAGGAATAGCAGTTCTCACACTTTTTGGTCTCAGTACTCTTTCAGTCTTAAAAATTACTGAGGACCCCCAAAGAGTTTATGTACATTATATTTATGGATAGTTATCATACTAAAACTGAGAAATTATTAACATATTTATTAATTCATTTAAATAATAAAACAGCAACCAATAGATGCTAACATAAATCACACATTTTTAATAAACGGTAACTACATTTTCAAAAACAAAAGCACTTCAGTGAGAAGAGTAAAACTGCAATTCTCCTTGTCTGGTTTAACAGCAGCCAGCTGGAGCCGTATATTTGCTTCTGTATTCAATCTGTTGTGATGTGTTGTTCTGGTTGAATAATGTGAAGAACAATCTGGTCTCACACAGGGATGACCTTGGGGACTTCTAAAAGGGTTGTAGGGACCTTCTGAGGACAACAGGCTTAGAGAATGGTCCCTAGACTGCCCTGCTCATAGCTACTGAAGGTTAACTGCATAGAAGTTCTGGTTCCCTTCCTTCACACGTTTGTTCTCTTTCTTCTTTTCTACAAAGTAGAACTAGGAATAGGGGGAGAAAGAAAGAGCTATGCAGGGAGGCACAAAGCTGACAGTGTTAGAAACCTACCTCTCATTTTTTGTCTCTCCTCTCCCAGCTGCCCCATAATTATATGGTTCTTTCTAGTCTAAAGGAAGTAACTTTCCAATTTAGGCTTAAATAAGACTGTGAAGCAGCCTCTCCCTTAAAAGGAGCAATTCTCTTCACAAAACCTTAATAATGGCTACAGGTCATACCTGGTTAAATTGCATACATTTTTTCTTTTTTGAAATAGGGTACAAGGAACATTTAGAACACAAAATATTCTAGAGACAATTCTGAGTAAAATTTAAAATTTAAAAATGTTTAAAAAATACACATTTTTGTTTGAAAGACACAAACTAGTTTTATAATATTGTATAAAGAAAAAAGTTAAGCCCTATTTACATAAAAAAATAAGACCAACTTGACTTTTGTGAATACTGGGAACTATGAAAATACTATCGCTGACACCTTCAATCACTTTCTAGTACTCAGCAGCATCTCAGGGTCCAAAAAATAAATGAATGGAAAAAGCCTCAATTCTTACCATCCACAAAATGGATCCAGACAACTGCTCAAACTGATGGGACCCACTCCATCGAGATTTCACTGTGGCTAGACCAAAGTCACCTATTTTTACTGTGAGGTCTTCATGAAGAAAAATATCTGTGGTGCAGTAAGTAAAGGAAAACAATAGATCTCATTTTCCTACCAGAGCAAGCATTACGAAAAGTTACGTAGGAGATGTGATTTCTATAATTCTGTAATGTGATATTCTTTAAAAAAAGTATAGTACTTATATTAATTAGGTCTACTTGGCCTGTATGACCTGCTTTTAAGGTCTTGGGGGCTTGAAATGTAGTAGAAAAAGGTGAGATGCTTTCCTAAGTTTTTGGGAGACTGGGAAACTTCCCCAGAAGATGTTAGTAACGTAGGCCCAAATATCCTTTTGGCACTGTGGGGAAGTGGTAAAGGCTCGTCACCGGAATGAAGGTGGTTGGCAGACAGAATCTTAATCTAAGTTTATGAAAGAGGAAAAATTACGTTTTTCTCACCTCATGTTATTCTTAACTTTTAGCCTTCAGGTACATTTTAACTACTGCTGAGCAAGGTCAGAGTGCTGAAAGACACTAGTAGATAGCTTCAAAACTACCTGTTTTACTGTGCTGATAGAACGTAAGCAAACAATCGAAAAGAGCCTTACTACCATAAAGATTTGACAGATTTTTATTGTAATGCTCAATCATTCAGAAACCAAAAGCAGGTTGTAGTACCTTGTTCTACTACACTCTCACGCAAACCCATTTATTAATTTTCTTTACAGTACATTGAACTTAGCATGAAACTGTTTTTACATAACGTGAAGATAAAATGCAGAAGAAAAAGTCAGGATGTTTTCAAACTTCGCAGACAAATTTCAGGAAGGATACTATTACTCTTGAGGTCTCTGTGGATGATTGACTTGGCGTGTAAGTAACTGAAAAACAAAACATCATTTTAACCTGAGTAGGGCTAAATACTCTGGCCTCAAAATTTACAGAACATATTTTGGGGTACAAACAAAGATGTACTGCAGACTGAACAATGGATAACCCTTTTACATGAAGAAATATTGAAATAGACTGTAAATGAATTTAGGATTAGAGGCGCGTATTACTAGCGTGGTACAGCCAACATCTCGTTTTCCACTAAAAGGTTTTGCTTTATCTTTTACTATTTACCAATACAAACCTTTAACTCCAGTCAAGCTTGTTTATCGATGTCCTTCAAATATACCTTAAATATCTCCCCCTACATCCATCCCCCAAATCAGCTTTCATTCTCTTCTCTACCTATTCATACCTATCTTTTAAGATTGAACATACATTCTAACTCCTGAGTAAAGCTTTCCCATAACTAACTCAACTGCAAGTGATCTTTTACTGTTCAGTTATATAGAAATTATTGCAACAACTGGATTCATGTATTTTTTCACGTTCACTTTCTATTGAGAGTGTAAAACTCTACTAGAATATGGAAGTTTGATTGATAAAAACATTCTTAAAGGCAGCATTTATATATTCTTAAAATACCTTCTGAAAACTGGTGAGTAGCAAACTCCCTCTATAACAGCCGCACTGAATCTACTTTAAAGTCAACGATAAGGTAAATCACTTACGTAACCCCTAAAACCTGCTTTAGTTGAGTTCATTCAGGGAAAAGAGCTGTGCCTAGTTCACTTCTGTTTATCCCTAGTGCCAAATACAGTGCCTGGAAAAGGTAAGTATTCAAAACATATCAGTTGAATCAACTATATTGAATGCATATAGTCTTAGTCCAGGTTATTTTTCTTCATTTAATGCTGGAGAAGACAGATATATGAGGCTTCTGAAATTTGACAATGACCATTAGGAAATAAGTTTGCCTTAAAATGAGACTGTAAAATCACTGTTAAAAATAGAAGTTTGCAAATCGTTAAGCTTGTAATTTATGTTTTCTCATCTTCATTTAAACTTCCACATCCTCCCACAGATCAAGATTTGAAACCTTTTTGCAGACAAAATTTTCATTTCAAATTACTGTCCATACAAAGTAACCCCCTTCTCCTCCAATCGCTCTCTTACTTCACACTGTCTATTTCCTTCACAGCTTTGACCACAGTCTAAAATTATCTTGTCATGACATTTTAGGCCCAGTGTCATTTTACGACCCAAGTTTACTTAGAACCCAAAAGTTCTGCAGAGACAAAGAAAGATAAAATCAAATGGAGGGAAACTGGTCTCGATCTAAAGCTTTTTCTAGATGGGGAGACCCTGTCTCCATTAGAAGTGGGGTAAATGATGAGAGTGTGGGTGGTGGAGCTCCATGCTGCAGTCGGAGAGCTGGTATTTAGTTCAAGAAAATGTGTTAGCGTTTGAAGAGGTTCTGTCTCCTTTGAAATTAAAAACACCAAATGGGTGGTTCATGCAAAAACGTGGCAGCCTGATGATGTTACCACAAGGGAAGATAAAGGTATTCTTGATGAATGGTGGCAGCCTTTTCAACAAATCTGATGCAAAGAAATACAGCAAGAATAAGGTAGACAGAAATATAACTAGAGGGCTGAGGAGAGAACATTTCTGACCAAGAAAGTACTAGATAACTTATAAGATATAAATATGATTGCTGAGCTAGTGATATAACCCTAACAGAAATTGTCTAGCATAAATCTATTATAGGTCAAAGTTGCATGTATCTGCAACTTGAAATAACATTACCTTATCCCGTGCAATCCTTTATTACTTACAATCTGCTTTCTTAACTTTGATCTCATTTAATAAATCTCTTTCTGTAACAGCTCTATAACAAAAGCAGCAAAGGAACAGAAATTCAGGTCTATATAATGGAAGGTTGGAAAGAAAAGGGACTCAAATTCCCCAGTTGAAAAAATGGGATGAGTATCATACCCCAATCCCCACATAATATAATATTCCAGAGTAATCATAATACTAAAGAAACTGATACCAGAACATATATTCCTAAGCACCTACCAGTTATAATGAAGATGCCAAAAAAGAAACAGACAAACATATAACTGGTTGAGGGCAGGGAAGGAAAAAAGAATAAACGAACTTTACTTGTTGCAGATGATACAGAAGTCTATCCATTATTTAGGACAATTAAATTACTTCTTTCTTACCTCTCAGAGATATTAACGAGAAACTTACAGGTTTACCAAAGTGGTAAGAAAGAAAAACATATGCTATAAGCTAAATGACTATCATTCTCTTGATTGGTTTCTCTTAGGGGTTTCCTTCCTTGAAGAAAAAGTGTTTACCTACAGAATCATTTAATCTAAAAGCTGGAAAATCATCTAGTAAAATTTATTCTCTATGCTGTTTCTTTGCAGTTCTTATCCAAGACTCAGCTTTTCAACATTCTTTTTAGAGAATAATGTAATGCCCCAAGTTAAACAGTACTCTAGATTTGATCTGACCAACAAGCACTAGAGTGACATCTTCATCTTATTCTTCCCCTTGAATGTAAAACTGGAAACTCTAAAACTTCTAGAAGAAAACATAGGTAGTAAGGTCCTTGACATTGGCCTTGGTGATGATTTTTTTTGGATTTGATAACCAAAAGCAAAAATAAACAAGTGGGACTACATACATAACTAAAAAGTTTCCTCAGTGCAAAGGAAACCACCACCAAAATGACAAGGCAACCTGCCGATTAGGAGAAAATACTTGCAAATCATGTATCTGATAGGGGGATATCCAAAAAATATAAAGAACTCATACAACTCAACAGCAAAAACTGAAACAATCCAATGAAAAAATAGACATTTTCCCAAAGAAGGCATACAGATGGCTAACAGGTACATGAAAAAAAACGCTCAACATCACTTACTCATCAAGTAAATGCAACTCAAAACCACAATGAGATATCATCTCATACTTGTTAAAAAGGCTATTATCAAAAGACAAGAGAAAACAAGTGTTGGTGAGAATGTAGAGAAAAGAGAACCCTGATGCACTATTGGTGGAAACATAAATGGGTATAGTCCGAAAACAAGTACGATGGTTCCTCAAAACAATTAACAGAATTACCATGTGATCCAGCAATCCCACTTCTTGGTATAAATTGAAAAGAATTTAAGTTAGGATCTCAAAGAGATACCTGTAACTTCATACTCACAGCAGCATTATGCACAACAGCCAAGACATGGAAATAGCCTAAGTGTTGATGAATGGATAAAGAAAATGTGACAGATATATATGAAGACACACACACACATGCCATGGAGTATTTTTTAAAAATTATATTTTATTAATTATGCTATTACAGTTGTCCCAACTTTTCCCCCTTTGCCCCCTTCATCTAGCATCCCCCACTCCCTCAGGCAATCCCTCCACCACTGTCCGTGTCCATGGCTCATGAGTATACATACATTCTTAGGCTGCTCCATTCCCAATCATGTACCTTACATACCCTTGGCTATTCTGGAATGACCTATTGTACTTCTTAATCCCCTCACCTCTTCACCCACTACTCCACACTCCCCTCCCATCTGGCAACTGTCAAAACACTCTCTGTATCTATGATTCCATCTCTGTTCTTGTTTGCTTAGTTTGTTTTTTTAGATTCAACTGATAGATATGTATTTATTGCCATTTTATTGTTCAGTTTTTTTTTTTAAGATTTTTATTTATTTATTTCTTAGAGAGAGGGGAAGGGAGGGAGACAGAGAGGGAGAGAAACAGCAATGTATGGTTGCCTCTCACATGGCCCTCACTGGGGACCCAGCCCGCAACCCAGGCATGTGCCCTGATGGGGAATCGAACCAGGACCGTCTGGTTCCCAGCCCGCGCTCAATCCACTGAGCTACACCAGCCAGGGCTATTGTTCATAGTTTTGATCATCTTTTTCTTAAGTCCCTTTTAACATTTCATAGAATAATGGTTTGGTGATGACGAACTCCTTTAGTTTTTTTTGTCTGGAAAGCTTTTTATCTGCCCTTCGAACCTAAGTGATAGCTTTGCTGGGCAGAGCAATCTTGTCTGTAGACCCCTGCTTTTCATGACTTTGAATATTTCTTGCCAATTCCTTCTAGCCTGCAAAGTTTCTTTTGAGAAATTAGCTGATAGCCTGATGGGAACTTCCCTATAGGTAATTATCTGCTTTGCTCTTGCTGCTTTTAAGATTCTCTCTTTACCTTTAACCCTTGGCATTACACACACACACACACACACAAGACTTTATTTATTCATTTCTAGAAAGAAAGGAAGAGAGGAAGACAGACAGGGAAACATCGACCAGTTGCCTTTTGCACGCCCCCAACTGGGAACCTGGCCAACAACCCAAACATGTGCCCTGACTTGGAACTGAACTGGCAATCTTTTGGTTCACAGGCCAGCACTCGACCTACTGAGCCACATCAGCCAGAGTTAATATTTGGCATTTTAAATTATGATGTATCTTGCCCCTTTGCATCCATCTTGTTTAGGACTCTGTGCTTCCTGGACTTGCATGTCTATTTCCTTCACCAAATTAGGAAAGTTTTCTTTCATTGTTTTTGCAAATAGATATCCAATTTCTTGCTTTTTCTCTTCTCCTTCTGCCACCCCCATGATGTGAATATTGGACCACTAGAAGTTATTCCACAGGCTGCTTATAGTATCCTCATTTTTTGGATTCTTTTTGTTGTACTGATTGGTTTTTTCTTCATGTTCCAAATCATTGATTTGATTCTTGGCCTCATCCACTATACTACTTCTGTTTCCCTGTAAATTGTTGTATGCTTCATTTTTGACTGGGTCTTTTTTATGCTGCTGAGGTCCTCACCAAGTTCCTCAAGCATCCTTACAACCAGTGTTTTGAACTCAGCATCGGAGAGATGCTTATCTCCATTCCCTTTAGTTCTTTTCTGGAGTTTGGGTCTGTTCTTTCACTTGGGCCATGTTTCCTTGTCTCTTTGTTTTGGCAGCCTCCCTGTGTTTGTTTCTATGTATTAGGTAGAGCTGCTTTCACTCTGTGTCTTGGTAGTGTGGCTTAATGTAGTAGGTGTCCTGTAGGGTCCAGTGGCACAGCCTCCCCTATCACCCAAGCTGGGTACTCGTGGTGTGCGCTGAGTATACCCTCTTGTAGTTGAGCCTTGGTTGCTGTTGGCAGGTCAAAGGGAAGGATTTACCCAGGCCACTCAGCTGCAAGGATTGGCTGTGACCACTGACCACCTACCTCCACCCTCCGTGGAGGATCAGCTGTGCGTGGGACAGGCTGGTGGTGCTCCAGTGTGGTCTGTAGTTGTGCACTGGGTGTGCAGGCTCTGGGGTTTCCTGGGTGGTGCAGACCAAGGTCAGCCCCCACACTGTGTTTTTCTCAGAGGCACCCTGCCTGAGCTGTAAAGCAATCTGAGATGCCCGCTAGTTGAGCTGGGCCTGGGGGCCACATGGGGTTGGAGGTGCAATGAGTCTGGGTGTTGACTGATTGATCCAGAAGATTTAGAAGTTGTGAAGCATTAGCCAAGACCAGCCATTCATATGGAAAATACAGCTTAGGTAGGCCTGTAAATTGGGGCAGGGGAGTCTGGGAATCTTCAGGGTGGGGCAGTGTTAGTCAGGTTGATGGAGCCTCGGATGTGGCACCAGCCTGCTGTCTCTTTGGGGGGTGGGTTCAGAAAAGGGCTAGCAGCCTCTGTTTGCCTTGATGCCAGATACTTCAATTTCTCCCTCTATGCCACCGGTGCCTCTCAAGCTACTACTCTGGTGCTGGAGCTCAGAGGGAGTCTGAGTAAGTGCGTGTGTGGGTTCTTTAAGAGGAACTGCTTGTGACTAAATCCCTACTGTTTTTTTGTAGCCATAAGTTGTGGGGACTTATCTTCCTGGCACTGGAACGCTGGGCTGGGGCGAGCCGGTGTGGGTCTGGAACTCCTCGCTCCTGCGATATCCCTCCCAGACATTTATCCACCACATGTGGGTGTGAGACCAGGCCATTCTGTGCCTGTGCTTCTCCTATCTATCAGTCTGGATGGATATGGTTTCTTTAATTTCATAGTGAAAGACAGACACTGTATGATTTCCCATAATATGTGGAATCTAAAAAACAAAAGACAGACTCATCTTCATGTTCCTTATAGTGGGTAAAAAAATTTATTAAATCAGCCATTGTGACTTTTATGGTAGCCATAATCATGCTATTACCTCCTATTAAAATCATATTCAGTTATAATCAGAGGAAGGGTTGTAATTGCGCTGTTTTTACAAAGCATTTCCTTCATTCAGTATGTGCATACTTCTGTTTCTCTGGACTTGAATATTTCATATTTTGTAGACATGGTGTATAACTTCAGCTTATTAAAATTTAGTTTCTAGCCCTGGCTGATGTAGCTCAGTGGATTGAGTGCGGGCTGGGAACCAAAGGGTTGCCGGTTCGATTCCCAGTCGGGGCACGTGCCTGGGTTGCAGGCCAGGTCCCCAGTGGGGGCCATGTGAGAGGCAACCATACATTGCTGTTTCTCTCCTTCTCTCTAAAAATAAATAAAATTAAAAAAAAAAAAGGAAAGAAAAATTATTTTAAAAAATTTAGTTTTTACAGAAAAATAAGTTTTAAAAGATCAGCGTGCTAATGATGAGTTATTTGTAAGTATGCTAGTCATATTCAATAGATGAACAAGAAGAAAAATCTCCTTTTAGCTTGACAGTTTTCAGGTATGAACTTTATACAGTTATGAACTTAGTAAATTCTCAATGTGTCTTATGTCTCTCAATCTTGTCCTCAAAAATATCATTAGAGGCCCCTGGCTGGGTAGTTCAGTTGCTGGGCGCGTTGTCCCGATACACCAAGGCTGTGGGTTTGATCTGCAGTCAGGAGAGCAGTCAATGGATGCACAGATAAGTGGAACAACAAATCAGTGTTTCTTTCTCCCTCCCTCTCTCTCTTTAAAATCAATAAATAAAAAATTTAAAAAATATCATGATATATCTTTTGCCTGACTGGTGTAGCTCAGTGGATTGAGCGTGGGCTGGGAACCAGACGGTCCCGGTTCGATTCACGGTCAGGGCACATGCCTGGGTTGCGGGCCAGGTCCCCTGTGAGGGCCATGTGAGAGGCAACCATACATTGCTGTTTCTCTCCCTCTCTGTCTCCCTCCCTTCTCCTCTCTCTAAAAATAAATAAATAAAATCTTAAAAAAAAAATCATGATATATCTTTTAAATGCCTTGCTGAAATTTAAATATTATAGGCTACACCATTTGCCTGACTTACCAGTGTAGTCTATAAAATCCCAATTCTCTCTCACTTAAGTTTGCTGTTATTTTCTTGTATTTTCAACTATTTCTAAAACCAGAGAACTGACCCATGTAGACATCAGCATTTCAGTCCCGTCACCTAACACTACACAATTTGAAAAAAGGTCAACAGACTTCATGAAGCAAGCTTAAATCTCTCCTCAGACACCCACAGAGAGCTGAGCAGCTGACTGTGGACTGGTATGTGTGACAGTGGTGACAAAATGTTATTTTATCCAAACAGTTTGAAACTATAGTTTCCCTTCTATACTTTGATGCCCTCCATTCCCTTCAGAATCACAATGGGGAAAGTGAGCAAGATTGAAGGGAATGCCATTCTGCTGCTCTTGTGCAGTCAGTACTCATTTATCACTTTAAAAATCCCTTGAGTTCACACATTTTTCAGTTGTACTCCACAGTGGTCCAAATTCTATTTTTACTTATATTTTTCAGTTTCTCACACTTAAAAAAATCAAATTTATTGAGGTGTAATTTGTATACAACACAAAATGCCACCAATTTTTATGCAGACTTTGAGTCTTAAGTATATACACTTGTGTGATGAACAGCCTTAATCAAGATGAATATCCATCACTTCCAAGAGTTTCTTCTTAAATATTTGCAATTAATAACAGCCCTCTCAGAGGCAACTATCAATAATGACTTCCTTTTCTAAAATTTCATGTGAACAAAATCATTTAACTTCTTTTGCTCAGCATAATGACTCTGAGATACACACACGGGTTGTGTGCATCCATACACCTGGTGGATACTTGGGTTGTTCTTGGTTTTGGTGATTATGAGTAATATACTACAAACATTTCTGTCTAAGTCTTTGTTGTTGATTTGTTTTAATTTCTCTTGGGTACAGAGGTAGAATTAGAATGGCTTATATACGAATTTTAACTTTAAATGAAACTGCCAAAGTGGTCGTACCACTTAAGATCCTTACCAGTAATGTATGAGTTCTAGCTGCTCTGTATTCTTGCTAAGACTTAGAACTGCTGAACATTCTACTGGGTATGTAATTGTGTCTTGTTGTTTTAATTTGCCTTTCCTTAATGTTTAATTATGTTGGACATCTTTGCATGTGCTTATTTGCCATTCTTATATCTTTGCTAAAAGAGCACTCCAATCTTTGCCCATTTTTCAGTGGGTAGTTTGTCTTATCACAAAGTTCTAAGCGTTCTTTCTATGCTTTAGATGCAAGTCTTCCATGTGTCTTGCAAACATTTTCTTTAAGTGTGTGGCTTCTTTTCTCATTTTCTTAAGCATATCTTTTAAACAACAAAAGTTTTCAATTTTGATAAAATCCAATTTGTTTTTTTATGGCTTTTTTTATCCTAAGAAATCTTTGCCTATCTTTAATCTACAAAGTGTTTCTCCTACATTTCTATTAGAAATTTTACATTTTCAGCTTTTTGTCTTAGTTCTTTGATCCACTTCAAGTTAATATTTATGTCTTGTAAGGGTTAATAGTTTATTTATTTCATGTGAATACCCAGTTGTTCTAGCAACGTTTGTTGAAAGGACTATCCTTTCCTTATGAATAGCCTTGGCAACAAACAAAATAAAAACACTGACTATAAACATACAAATACATTCTTTGAAATCTCACACTAGAAGTCCCTCAATTTTGTTCTTTTTACAAAATTGGGCAATTCTAGCCACTGCATTTCCATATACATTTTAGGATCAACTTGTCAATTTCTACAAAAAAGCATGTCTAGATTTTGATTGGGATTACACTGAATCTATGGATTAATTTGTTAGGAACTGACATCTTAACAAAATTGAGTCTTGTAAGTACATGAATACATTTCTATCTGTTTTGCTTCCTAGCTAGGTCCTGCATTAGAGAGAATATAATCCCCCTTTGGAAAATACTCTCATGGCTTCTAAGTAGAACACTGGCCTAAGGAAAATAAATGAGAATGTGTTGTAAACACTGAATATCATGGCATTGATGAATAGCAAAAACCATACTTAAAATATTCACAGCCCCAACCACATATAATCAGAAGCATGGTATTTGCTTATTTATCAGACAAGGTAACTCAGTTGGGGGAAAGAATGGTCATTTCAATAAATATTGCTGAAACAACTGGATATCTATAAAGAGATAAAAATATCTTCAGCCCTTACCTCATACCAGACACGCAAAATGAATCTGAAGTGGACTGAAGACCTAAAACTAAAAGCAAACACTATAAAAGTTTTATAAGAAAACAGAATTACAACCACCTTCTTGTACATGTTTGCAGGATATTTTTTTACATCATTTGGTTTCATAACCATCACATTTCTTCTTTGTGAGGCAAGCAAAATGACAATTCCATGTGGGCTGATGGAAAAACCAGAGTCCAAGGACTTCAGTGAGATGACCAGAGAGGCACAGTGAAAAGGGCATGATTTGGGTTTCAACCAGCCATGTCACTCGCTAGCCATATGACTTTGGATACATTACACAATCTCACTTAAGCTCTGGATTCCTAACATGTAAAATGGAGACATAATGTTTACCTCTATGGGTACTTTCTTTCATTTACTTAACACATGTTTATTGAAAGCCCACTATACGCTAAGCAGCAACTCTCCCAAGTCTTGAAGATAAAGCAGAAAATCTCTATGCTTGAGGGGCTTACATTTTAGTATGGAAGACAGAAAATACAAAAAGATTTATCAGTAGAACATAAGGTATCCTACAAGTGAAGAACAAGAAATGCTGAGTTGCAGGGGTTTATAATTTTAGGCCCGGGAGGGATTCTTTTCAAAGAACATTTTGAGTAAAGACTCGGAGGGGAGGGAGAGAGTCATGCAGCTATGCGGTAAGAACACAGCAGGCAGAGGGATGAGCAAGGGCAAAGCCCTGGCACGCACGTGCTTACCATGTTCTAAGAATGGCAAGAAGGCAAACTGTGGTTTGCAGGACAGGAAATATGAGGGACAAGAACAGCAAATGAGCTGAGAGAAGTAACAGAAAAAGCAGTGGAAGAGGGAGGGTTGTGGTGGTGGTCACACTGAGAAAGGCCTATTGTAAGGACTTTGGTTTTTCTTTCTGAGTGAAATGTGAAGACACCGGAGCAGAGGAGCAACAAAATCTGACCAAAGTCTTTTTTTAGCTTTTTATTGAATTTACTGGGGTGACACTGGTTAATAAGATTACATAGGTTTCAGGTGCACAATTCCACAACACATCATCTGTACACTCTATTGTGTTGTTCACCATCCCAATCTGATTCTAAGTCTTTTCTTAAAAAAGATTGTATTTATTTATTTTTAGAGAGGGGAAGGGAGGGAGATAGAGAGGGACAGAAGCACCGATGTGAGAAGAAAACACTCATCAGTTGATCTCATTGGGGACTGAACCTGCAACCCAGGCATGTGCCCTGACCGGGAATGAAACCAGCAACCTTTGGCTCTGTGGGACGACACCCAACCAACTGGGTCACACCAGTCAAGGCCTACCCTAAGTCTTAAAAGGACCACTCTGGCTGCTGTCTTGAGAATAAACTGAAGGTGGGTTAAGGGTGGAAGCAGGCACTATCCTGGCAAGAGATAATGGTGGCTTGAATCAGAGTGACAGAAAAATAGGTGATGAAAAGTTGTAAGATTCTAGATAGTTCAGAGACAGATCCAACAGGGGTTGACAAAAGATTGGTTATGCGGTGTGAAAAAAAGAGAGGTCAAAGGTAATTACAAAATGTTAGACATGAGTGGCTGAAAGAACAGCTGCCAGCTACTGAGATGAAAAAGATGCATGAAGAGCAAGCTTGAGAAAAAAGTTCGGGACCTCAGTTTTAGACATACCAAATTTGAGATGCCCATTAGACAATCGAGTGGAGAGGTTGAGCAGACAATTTGATATGACAGTCTGGAGTTCAGAGGAAATGACTTGGCTGGAGACTGTAACAGAAATGGTAATTAAATAGTATTTCAAGCCGTGACAGTGAATGAGATCACCAAGGGAAGGAGGATCCTTGGAGTATTTTAACATTTACAGAGGTTAAGGAGTTGATTCAGGAGAACTGGCTGAGGGGAACAGAAAATAAGAACAAAAATCAGGAGAACATGCTTTACAGTAGTGCTTCTCACACCTCAATAGACATACAAATCATTTAGGGGTCTTGTTAACATGTAGATTCCAACTCAGATCTGGGGTAGCACCTAAACCTTAGAATTTCTGGAAGGCTCCAGGTGGTATACAAACCCTACTCAGACCACATTTTGAGTAGCAAGGGATTAAGATGGTGTTTTATGGCTCTGGCAGGGAAGCCCAGTTGGTTAGAGTGCCATCTCAATACACCAAGGTTGTGGGTTCAATCCCCAGTCAGGGCACATTAAAGAATCAGCCAATGTAAGCATGAGTAAGTGGGACAACAAATCGATGTTTCCCCCCCCCTCTCTCTCTCGAGTCAGTGAAAAAGAACGTATTTCATGAAGAAGGATGAGATCAACTTCATCATGTTTTTTGATAGAGCAAACAGATTAAGGACAGAACGAAACCAGTGGATGTGTAGCTACATGATAACTAACTTATCGGGAGATATTTCAGTGGAGGGTTGGGGCAAAACTGATTGGAGTAGGGTCTAGGATAAAAGGGGAGAAGAAAAATCAAGAGAGTGAGTACCAACAACTCTTTAGAGAAGTTCTACTGTAAAGGAAGGGAGAAGAATGTGGTGATAGCTTGAGAGGGAAGTGGGATCATGGAAGAAACCTCCACAACTTTTAGATTATGAAATTTTTATGCATGACAGAAAAGTTGAAAGAATAATACAACAAACAACCAGATACCTTCCACCTAGATTCAACAATTGTCAATACTCTCCCAAATGTGCATTATAAGAAAAATGTTTTAAAATGGGAGAAAATCCAGTAGAAAAGGAAAACCTGGTGATGAAGGGGAGGATCTGCTCAGAAGGCATCCGCGAGTAGGGACCTAGTGCACGAAATGGAAGGATCGGCTTTTATTCTTAGTGACAAGGCAGAAAAACTGAGCATGAATGTAAGCAGGTGGGTTAACAATGTGGTGGGTGCTTCTAATTTTCTTAGTGAAATGGTAAGCTGACTGTTCTTGGAGAAGAGGTGTTGAAGTTTGAGGACATGTCTAGGTGAGAAGAGAGAATAAACTATAGAACTGAAAGTATGACCCCTGTATGACCTTAAGGGCCTGCAAGAGGTTGTTCAAAAGGACTGACTAAATTGGAGCAGCAGCTGTTGTAAAGGTAAGGGGAAAGTCCTCTGGAGTCTAAGTGCCTGGGCAAGTTACTTGACCTTTCTGTACACAGAACAATGTCTGGCATATATTAAGTACTATAATTGCTAAATACATTACCATGTATATAAAAAAATACAAAACATAGTTGGTATTAAAAAAAAGAGTGGGGAGACCTGGCTAGTGTGGCTCAGTGGACTGACTGGCAACCTGCAAACCAGAGGCTCGCCAGTTTGACTCCCAGTCAGGGCACATGCCCGTGTTGCAGGCCAAGTCCCCAGTAGGGGGCGCGCGAGAGGCAACCACACATTGATGTTTCTCTCCTGCTTTTTCTCCCTCCCTTTCCCTCTCTTTAAAAAGAAAATAAATAAAATCTTAACAAAAATAAAAATACTCTAAAATAATCTTTAAAAAGGGAGGGGGAGAGTGAGTTACCAGTATACAGCAGAGTTGGGGTCAGGACATAGTACTTATTGACCAGTAAAGATGTTTAAAATAGGAGGGAGTGAAAAAAGGCAACACCCAATATAATTCCATATTTAAAAACAGCAATAACAACAACAAAAAGCTATTGTGTATAGTATTAAAATAATAAATTCTGAAAGAATAAAAATACACATAAAAATATTAATAGTAATTCTCTCTTGATGGTAGATTGTTGGTGGTTACTTATGTTTACATTTTCTGATTATATATTTCTTTATAACTTTTATTTTGAAATTAAGAAAAACTGCAAAAAAGGATAATGTAGAATTCAGTAATATTTATACCATAACCCATCTTGTTAAATTTTTTACACATTTTCCTCTTGTCTTTTTTCAAAGTTTATCCTTGTAAAAAGGTTATGAAAGTAAAACATAACTGTACAATCTTTTTTATTAAAAGACATAAAGAGCCCTGGCTGGTGTAGCTCAGTGGATTGAGCGCAGGTTGGGAACCAAAGGGTCCCGGTTCGATTCCCAGTCGGGGCACATGCCTGGGTTGCGGGCCAGGTCCCCGTGAGGGCCATGTGAGAGGCAAGCATACATTGCTGTTTCTCTCCCTCTTTCTCCCTCCCTTCCCTTCTCTCTAAAAATAAATAAAAATAAAATCTTAAAAAAAAAAGACATAAACAATTAGGATGTTACAGGTGAAAAGCTAAAGCACTTTTGCTTGATAGCTGCCCCCATCCTGACCCCTTTTTGCCATTTCTGGAGGCAGCCAACCACTAGTGAGCTTGGTGTGTGCCTTCTAATCCTTATTTTAATACTTTTACATATAAACATATGTATGACTTAAAAAACCCCAAATATAAAAAATGTTTTTAAAATTTTAAGTGGTTTCATGCTGCAGCTTGCTATTCTCACTTGACACATTTTAAAGCTGATGTTGATGCATATATATTTCTACTGTATACTATTCCCCTGCACATATGTGCTAATATTTTATTTATCCAGTCCTCTACTGATGGTCATTGTTTCTAATTTTTCAATATTAATGTTTCTCTATAATACATCTCTTCCTATATACATCTTTTGGAACAAAAGTTTGTGTTTCTTGGGGGTAGACCACTCATGTTCTGTTTTTTTTTTTAAATGTTTTGGTTTTTTTTTAAGATTTTATTTATTATTTATTTTCAGAGAGAGAAGGGAGGAAGAAAGAGCAATGTATGGTTGCCTTTCACATGGCCCTCACTGGGGACCTGGCCCGCAACCCAGGCATGTGCTCCATCTGGGAATCGAACCGGGACCCTGTGGTTCCCAGCCCGCGCTCAATCCACTGAGCTAACCAGCCGGGCCACTCATGTTCTGTTTTAACAGGTACTTCCAAAACACCCCCAGAGTGGTTGGTTGTTCCTAGTAAACAATTCCCCTAACCTTTATCAACACTTGATCTTGTCAGAATTTAGGCATTTGGCCAGTTTCAGTGGATAAAAAATAGTACCTGTTTGTTTTAGTTTGAATTTTTCTGATTACCAGCATCCTCCTTTCTATTACTGTTTTTACCCACCAAAAAATCATATTCGTTATTGATATTCTTTGATCGGTTAGAATTATTTTCAATCATTAATACATACTATCTTTTAAGCTTCATTTCATCCTATCTTTAAGTAGACTTCTTTATGAGTAAAGGGAGGCATACCTTTTATTTTTTTAAAGTAAATTGTGAGGTTTTATCCCCAAATTATTTTTAATCATCTTATATTCAGAATGTAACACTTCTGTGAGTATAACATCAACTATAACTTTCTCTTTGTGCCTCCTTGATTTAATACTTAGTAAATTTTCTAATAAAGCTAAATTAAAAATTATACCATAAATATTACACTGACATAGAAAGTCCTGCAAATAAATGATGGGATGAATGACTATTCCTGAATTTTCTTTAGTAACAATATTCTAGAAATATCTTGGCCCTTAGGCTGAATCAATGACTGTCAGGTGAGAAGCTGATAAACATACTCTATGAACTTTGATTCCTAAGAGTAAGTCTTTAATTATCTACTATTAGAATAGCTTTGCTCCCTTCAGGTAAACCTAGGGATCAGGAATGATCTTTCACTGAGGAAAGACAGAACTACACTGGAAAGATGTCACCCATCCACTGTCTGCTTATATTCTGTGATGTAATAAAGGTGACACATTTGAGAGTCCTAATGATTTAACTTGACTACAGGTTTCACCTTAAGAGGGACTGCAACCCAGCGTACTATGCAACGAGCAAGCATGCTCTTATTTTGTGTATGCCCTGGGAGTTTAGAATACATTTTGGAAAGTAGTTAGTTCGCCCTCACAGTATCCAGGAAACATTTGGGGGCTGACTATTTTGAAATGAGGGCTTCGTAAAAGTAGATTATTAATGGTTATTTAAAGTCTATGGCCTTTGTGAAATGATGGTGGAAGATGGGGAGGAGGAACGAAACATTTAAAGGTTAAGTTTACCTGCAAAGGATGTCACTCCAGTATACTGTCAATTATCAACATTTTAACATTTTTTGGTTGTTACTGGAAAGTTCCTTTTAAGGCATCTGTTCTGGTTTCAGGAATGGAAAAATCTTCTTTTATCGCTGAGATTTTCAGGCTTTTTGGGGGAGGGGCATTTCTTCTTCTTGCATTGTGATTGTTTATTCCTAGTTGCCTCTCTACCCCCCATTTGTCTTCATCGCTCTCACTGGCATCAGAGACTTTCCCTCTGATGGCAGGGGAGCCAGAGACAACTGCTCTTACTCAGAATGAGGGAGGGACTATAAAGCTGTCTGAAAGCTTTAGTTTATAGATGGGTTGCTAGTTTCTGAACTTCCCTGTACAGTTATCTGGGTGGAATCTCTGTCACCACCTTTGGGTCTTTCCTCTTGGCTGGTAAGATTCTTTGCAGAAGACTCTTCCAATGTCTTGTGTGAAGGGGAAGGTTTGTCTGCTAGCATTCTGGGAAACAAATGAAAAGAGAGTCTGGGGAACTCTCCATTCATCATTCAGTCCCCGTTTCTAGTAGAGTATCCAAGTCCATGTCCCCAGTCCAGAAATATTTGTTCTTCTCTCTCCAGGGAATAAGCTTCCAGTCTACCGCCATGGTAGGTGTGGGGCAGTCACCCAGTGCGCAGAGCGGGAGACAAGACGCCGAGACAGCCCTTCTCATTTATGTACTCTCCTTCCTCCAGAGATACCTGGCACTGCCAATTCCTGAGACTTTTGAGGATTCAGTGGTATAAATCAGGTTAATTTTTATTTCCTAATTGTCAACTAATGATTTAGCTTTTTTTTTTTTTTTTTAAAGATTTTATTTATTTATTTTCAGAGAGAGGAGAAGGGAGAGAGAAAGAGCAATGTATGGTTGCCTCTCACTTGGCCCTCACTGGGGACCCAGCCCGCAACCCAGGCATGTGCCCCGACTGGGAATCAAACCGGGACCCTCTGGTTCCCAGCCCGCGCTCAATCCACTGAGCTACACCAGCCAGGCTGATTTAGCTTTTTTGGGTCTACTAAGTCCAAGATCACTTACTTCTCCATCTGCTCTCTAGCTTTTAAAATGCTGTCGATATTACTTCCTTCCTCTCTGTTATCTCTAATCTTACAAATTCATGTTTAAAAAACAATCCTTTATTATAGTTTTAGGGAAGTTTCAAAAGATAGCATAAATCTGTCACCTTATCTGAAATCCACATAGACACTTTATTTATTTACTGTTTTTAACTTTCACTTTTATTTATTTACTTTTCACTTTTTATTTATTTACTTTTTCACTTTTTATTTATTTCACTTTATTTATTTACTGTTTTTAACTTTAACTTTATATATAGTGATAAACTATATATAGCATAAAATTTTCCATTTTAGCAATTTTTTTATTTTATTTTTTTAAGTTTCTTTTTTTATTACTTTATTGTTGTTCAATTACAGTTATTTGCATCTTCTCCCCTCCCCTCCCCCACCTCCCCCCCCCAGCCTCCCCCTTCCCCCTTAGTTCCGTCCATGTGTCCTCTACAGTGATTCCTGAAAACGCTTCCTCCCTGGCTATTGTTAGACTGTTCTTAATTCCAATGTCTCTGGTTATGTTTTGCTTGCTTTCTGTTTTTGTTGATTATGATCCAGTTAAAGGTGAGATCATATGGTATTTGTCCCTCACTTCCTGGCTTACTTCACTTAGCATAATGCTCTCCAGTTCCATCCATGCTGTTGCAAAGGGAATAAGCTCCTTCTTCCTTTCTGCTGCGTAGAATTCCATTGTGTAAATGCACCATAGTTTCTTGATCCATTCATTTGTAGATGGGCACTTAAGTTGTTTCCAGCACTTGGCTATTGTGAATTGTGCTGCTACGAACATTGGAGTGCAAAGGTTCTTTTGAATTGGTTTTTCCATTTTAGTAATTTTTAAGTGTACAATTCAGTGGTACTAAGTACACCCGAAATATTGTACGCCAAACCTCATTTCTTTTTTATTTCTTTCAGTGATGTTCTGTTCTTTTTAGAGTACAATCTCTTACCTCCTTGGTAAAATTTATTCCTTTTAGATACTAGGGAAATGAAATTCTTTTCTTTTTTAAAACATAATTAATTTTAAAAAGCTAATTCTTTTTTCTCTTTTTAAAATTCTTTTGGATACCATGGAAGTGGAATTCTTTTCTTTTTTAAAAAATAATTAATTTTTAAAAATTAAATTTTTTAGGGTACAATGGTTACTAACATTATATATATTTTGGGTGTACAACTTTATAATATGACATCTGGTCACTCTATTGAGTGCCACTACCCGAAGTCTAGTCTCCTTCCGTCACCTTGTATTCGACCCCTTTACTCTCCTTGCCTTTCCCCTACATCCCCTCTCCTCTGGTAACTCCCACACACAGCCATGTTCTCCATTCATAGCCAGGTATACTCATTATATAGTGAGTGTTACTCGAAATGTAAGCAAAGTATTTCAGAGTAGATAGACTGCAAAGTTTATACTTACAGGTCGCAAACTGAAAGCAATGGAAAAATACTGCCTCTTCACCGACTATCCCCCATACTACAGAACTATTCCAATTTGATAGTAATCTTCTTTGTCATTTCTTGACTTAATCAATACTGGCATTTGACAGCTCCATCACTGTTTCTAAAAATAATTTTTATGACTATTTTTTGCTGCCTCTGTTTATAGCAAAAGCCTTTCCCCCTCTGCTATCCTTTTATTATTTCATTGACTATTTTTCCTCTCCTTGACATTTTTCAATTTTGGTATGCGAAAGATTTGGCTTCTCTTTCTTCTAAAAAGCAAACTTAACAATAATACTCAGTTGTGTGTAATCCTTCTTCATTTTTTAATTCCACAGATATGATTTGAATACCTATCACAGCCCAGGCCCTGTTCTAGGCATTAGGGATAAAACAATGAACAAAACAAAGTACCTGCTCTCACATAGCTTCTATTCTAGTGGCAGTGACAGACAATAAACAAATACATCATATGGACTAGGAGTTAAAATACAAAAACAAAGATAGGGGTATAGAGAGTGACAGGGTAAGGTAGGGTCATTAGTTAGTTATTTAAGGTGATCAGGGAAGACTTCTTTGAAAAGGTGACATCTGAACAGAGACATGGTGAGAAGAAGCTCTATGGATTATTTGTGCCATGAGTATCCCAAAGAGAAAATAACAAGTACAAAGTCCCTGAGGAGGGAGTGCACTTAGCTGGGGGGCAGGGAGGAGAGAATAATCTTTGTTTCTCTCTCAATGTTTACTATTTCTGCCATGGTTTACTCATCACAAGATTTTAATATAATCTTGCAGACTGGAACAGATTCAGATTCTGACCTACAGTAAATTTTATAAATTTACTTTTTATCTTTTAAATTACAGAGCACAATTCAGTGGATATGAACAATTCAACCCGAAATCCTCAAAGAGGATCAGAATACAAATTTTCACTTTATTTTGTTATATACAAATGACCACTTTGCAATAGAAAATATGGGCACTTGGAGAAAATAATTATTTATATACTTCTATAACTGCTAATAATTTTTAGTGGTTGCTTGCTTACCCATTTTTGTTTTCTGAACTATATTATTGCTTAGTTATATCACAGCATATTAAACATAAATTTACAGTCACATTTATTAATACTTTATGTTTAGAATATGTAGTACAATTTATTTCATAGTATCATATTGCTAGCCATTAGTTAAAAGTGTCCATATGTTCCCAGACAATAATTTAAAAAGCAATCCAAAAGATTATCAGCTAAAATCTTTAAAACGCCCTCAATGGCCTTCAAAAGTAATTGATAAGATATTTAACAGAACAGAACTTACTCCATGCCCTGTGCAGTCTGTCGTGCAATATCTATAAGTTTGATCATCTCAAATTTGGTCTCAATGATGTGGAGATGGTGATATAGGCTGGAGCCCTCACACCACTGGGTGACAATAGCCAGCTGTGGTTTTGTTGAATAGCCCATGAAGAGTAGAATATTCACATGTCGAGTTTTCCTACAAAAAGAAATGTGAAAGTAAACAGTAAACGTTGATAAATCTTAGCAAATCTTAAAGAAGAGGCCAAAGTAGTCTATCAGTAAGATGTTGTCAGAAAAAGGTATTTTTTAAAAAGGCAAAAGAAGGATAAGTTTAGAGGAGACTTTAGTAATTGTCTCGTTCAACAGTCTACTCTTTCCAGAAATATCTTTTTTAATATACCAGACAGATAGGAAACTAAAGGTTGCTTAAATACCTTCAACTGTGGGAAGCTCATCACTGAGACTAACATCTATTTTTCCCACTCTTCTTTTTTTTAATAGTGGTTCTAGTTTTAGAAAGTTTTGTGGGTTGAGAAAACAATCATATTTCCACAACTCCTCTACTGGCTTCCCTGTCTTGCTGTCTGGAATAAGAGTCTGTACCCTAGAACATAACGGCCTTCTATGGATCCAGTATCCTCAGTTCTGTTGATTACTGGTACCTTCTCCCTTAAGTTCCAGTTCTAGAATTGTCCCCATCTAAGTCATCCTTGCCTGGACCATACTCCAGTTTGTTAATGTTCCTCAAGTTCCAGAACATGATATAATCTCTAAATGTGTTCTGGTCAGATTAGAATTTTGAGAGTATTGTTTCCATAAGTGGAAGTATTGTTTCTCATAAGCAGAATACAACATTTCATTAATTCACTCTAGGCTTAATTCTTCTACCAGCTGTCCAATATAACAAGATTGCACACCACTTACAAGAATATGGTTAAAGACAAAGTACATGCAAACTCTGTTTTATCCGTTTTGAGGAAGTCTTTGCAGCTAACAGTGGTGACCACTGGAAACAGGAGTTAAAGATAACTTCTCTGGAAAACAGTAATTCACACTAACTCACCTGAGTACTCCTACTTCATTTTTGAAGGCCTGTAACTGTTGAGGTGTGGGTGCTGTCACATTCAACATTTTCACTGCCACATCACCTAAAAGGTAATTGTTATTCTAAATGTCATTCTTCGTTTTTAAATTTAAAAATATAAAAAAAATTATTGGGTATTTCACTAACTACCATTAATTACCATGGCCTAAATCCACATGTTATTAAACTGCTTTATGATGTAACTTAATGATACAATAAATTATACCATACCTGCCTTAACTGCATTAATTTTCTAAGGATAAGAACTAAACTAACAATGATATTCTTATACCAGTATTTCAAAATACCAATCCAAAAAAAAACAGCGAACTTTGTTTTTCTCCTGGGTGTTCCTGGTTATTTAACAATGTTAAATGAGATGAATCTACTAACTAAATGTTAAAACTACAAATGACAGGCCCAATGGCACTTGGTTGAAATAGAAAACTACAAAACTTCTTTATCAGAGTAGTTAACATTTTTTTCAAATCCATGGATCACTTGTTCCTTTGCTTAGGAAACTTACTAAAAGTATAACCATTATTTTTAAAAAAACTGCCCTGGCTGGTGTAGCTCAGTGGATTGGGTGCAGGCTGGGAACCAGAGGGTCCCGGTTCGATTCCCAGTCAGGGCACATGCCTGGGTTGCGGGCCAGGTCCCCGTGAGGGCCATGTGAGAGGCAACCATACATTGCTGTTTCGCTCCCTCTCTGTCTCCCTCCCTTCCCCTCTCTCTAAAAATAAATAAAAATAAAATCATCACATAATAGGGGTCAAGTTATCTTGGCCAAGTTATTTAAAAAAAAATAAATGAATAAAAATAAAAAATAAAAAAACCTTTGTGAAACAGTTACAACTCACACACATTGCCAATGAGAGCGTAAATTGGTACAACCACTTGAAACACTGCTGGCAGTGTCTACTAAAACTGAACGTATGCATATCCAGTGGCCCAATAATTCTTTCCTAGGTATATACCCAACAAAACTGGACACACATGTTCATCAAATGACATGTATGTAGTAAGAATATTCACAGCAGCAGCATTTGTAACAGGCCCAAATGGGAAGCTATTAAAATGTGCATCACACAGTAGGCAGAAAAAGGAACCATTATGGAACACTATATAGAGCACGAACAACCTACAACTACACACAGGAATACTGACAAATCTTATAAACAATGTTGAGTTGAAGGGGCAAGACACAAGAGTGTACACTGCATGATTTCTGTTACAATCAGGAGAGGGGTCACCCCTTGGGGGAGGAGGACATGAGCAGGACTTCGACAATGCTGGTAATGTTCTCCTTATTGACTACAGATGTGTTCACTTTGTGAGATTTCAGCTACTTGAACACTTATGTTAACTTTTTTGCATGTATATTATACTTCAATAAAATTATATTAACTTACTTTTCCTGATTATCAAAGTCATACACTGCTCATGGTAAAAAAAAATTAAACATTTTGAATGCATAAACAAAAAATATTTCCCATAATCATGTCACTCATAAATGACCATTGTTAACATATTGATGCATAATGCTCCTACTAGGCTTTTATATGTATCAGTGTGACTATTTATGAATTTGTATAAAAAGATAAACTAAAAATATATGTACTCAAATACTGATGATCATTTTTAAAATTGTTAGATATATTTCCATGTAGCATCATAATGTGGGATATTATGCATGTTTCTTCATAAAATTTAATATACCACAGATACCTTCCCATAGCAATAAATATACATCTACCATATTATTTTAATTTCTGTATAACTGTATATGGAAGTTATCAATTTATTTAAATAATACTCTATTAATGAGCACTTAATTTCCATTTTCATTAATATTAAACTTCTAATTGATATACTTGTACAGACATCTGTTTGTTCCTGGCCAATTACTTCCTCATCATCAAGTTCTACAAATGGAATTATTGACCCCACGTACATACTGTCAAATTTCTCTCCAGAAAACTTGTAGCAATTTATTTCCCCACGAGCAGCATTATAATTACAACTCTAAATATGACCAATTAAAAAAAATTTTTGTCCACTTGTGATGCAAATGATTTCTACTTTTTGATTTTGCAATTCTGGTAACTAGTGAGGCTGAACATTTTAAAATATGTTTATACTCCATTTCTTCCTCTGGTAATAAACTTTTAATATACTTGTGGTTTATAATACAAATAAAATTATAAGCAGAAAAACTGTCAAAGAAAAAACATCTTGGGAATTAGCTCACTTGGAGAATCAGCATCTTTAAAAGTTATAACTAAATATTCAGTTGTATCAGTGAGGTTGTTTTTTTATGATCTCATTGTGTTTTAGGTGTCTTTTAATATTATATTAAGTGTGAACTTCTAGACATTTTCAGGAATTCATACCAACTAAGTGGGATTGTATTTTTATAACCTCACTGAGATGACTAAGAAATGAAATGTTTACTCTTTTTATGCTTCAAACAATAAAGACATTTTACCTAAAAAAAATTGTAGGTAATATAATGATAGGAGACCTGGTTGCTGTGAATCAGTTTTTATTGAATATTTTTGTTTGAAACTTTTTGTTAGAAACCTTTAGTAACTCTTGAATATAATAAAAAAAGTTTGATGATTTACAGAGTGAATACTCCCTTTGATTTTAAAAATAAAAGTTGTCAGATATATCATATTATTATAACTTGTGACAAGGTCACCATAATACATACATACCATGCCACTTTCCCTTGTAGACTGTCCCAAATGACCCGGATCCAATTCTTTGTCCCACTGTGATCTGTCCATCAGGAATCTCCCAATCATCACTTGAATCCCGTCTACCAAGTGTTTTCTTAATAAAAATAGTACAAAAGTCAAGCAAAATCAAACAAAAAAGAAAACCTTAGGTTTCACATTAAATACTTTCTCCTATGTCTGAAGGGTACCTAAGTTAGAAAGAAATAATATCTTTTAAAGAAAAAAAGAACACACTCTGGAAGAAAGAAGTATGGTTCCTACAATACAGAACTTAAATTTAAGACCTGAGTCAGTATTAGGACAAAGACAATTTATCAAAAGTTATGTATAGGGTATGAAAAGAAATATATATCATTAAAATCAATAACATGGAAGTCTTATAATTTGGAGGACAACTACGGGCAAGATAAATACTATATATCTGTGACTAGTTTTGGCTCCAAAGGCCAAAATTTAAGTTAACATACTATGGTAACTGTTGATAATTTATTTACTTACTTTCTTCAAGTCAGTGCTAAATTTCCTCATGTCTTACCTGATCCAGTCTCTTAAAAAACTGTCAACATATACAACCACTTTGGTAAGGAAAAGACTCCACCTAGCCAGCATACATTATTAATACACTATTGCTAAAATTAAATTGTTAATTTTTAATACAGACTTCAGAAAGTTATTTTTTCAAGTAGGGAATAATGTCATTTAGTAGATATTTGAATTTCAGAGAAGCCCTTTAGAACATATGTGCCTAACAATGCTTCCTAAAATACTAGCTTATTCTTTTTCCTTACTTTACAAACCGAACACTATGGTTGACCCTCGAACACTGTGGGGTTCAGGCGTACAGACCTGCAGCACAATTGAAAATCAGCATATAACTTTTGATTTCCCCCAAAACCTAACCATAATGATCCCTTGGTATCTGCTGGAGATTGGTTTCAGGACCAATATTGTTTTCAACCCTCGGTTCACTGAATCATGGATGCAAAATTTGGGGATATGGAGGGACGACTGTTTACTTATTGAAAAAAATTTGCATGTTAAGTATGTCCAAATAGCTCAAATCCATGTTATTCAAGAGTCAACTGTATTCTTACCCTTTCAGAATTGCCTTTTCTTCAATTACATTAGAGTTGAGAGGAAAAAAATCTGTGTTGTATGAATATCCTTTAAGCAATCACCAATTATGGGAATTCTGTGTCACATATCAATGTATCTAAAAGGTGACATTAGATTTGGCTATGACTTCTATAAAGAAGAACACAGAAGAATAAAGATACCATATACTCTTACCATTCGATTCCTGTCTTCTGAGGATGAAGATGATTTTCTTTCCCTCTGAGGTCCTGGAGATTTCTGTAACGCTTTCACATTGGTGAGTGAGCCAGGTAATGAGGCAGGGGGGGTGGCAGATAAACCTGTAGTTGATCCTAAGTTAGTGAAAGGAAAAATATGTCCATTAAAGGAGGACCAAGTATGTTACTTTATTGGGGGCAGAGGGTCGGGGAGATGTAGACTTATTTAAAAAATGCAGTGCATGTTCAAGCACAGACCTTTTAGAAAGGAGAAGCCAAAAAGGGGCCTCATTTGGTGATTAGCACTATAATTTCTTTCAGTTTTCTAGCCAATTTAATGATCTTTAAAACATCTGATTACAGGTATACACTTTACTTATTGGTACATATTCTAAGAAAAAAATCTCTCTAATATAAAAGATACATACTAAATAATACTCTCAAGGTTCTGTTTCTTTGATATAAAAAATAAAAAAGCAAAATCAATTTAAAAGCCAATATGAAAAATAAGCTTTTAATTATTTTATGTTGCTTCAGCAGCCAATCATATAAAAAACGATGGAAATCCCCAAATGGAAACATATTCTAAAAATGGCTTTAATGTTGAAAATATCTGACTTTTTCATATAAGCCACTAAAATAAAAAAAATCCTATACCACATACTATACTAGTTAAGAATGAGAGATACTGGACAGTTTCATCAGTTCCAGAAGGCTTATTTTACTAAACAAAGATTATTTGTTGCCTGTATACAACATTAATGTAAACAAAGCTGGCAGGTTTCTCAAGACTCTGAAAAATCCCTGCCTTCAAAAGCGAGAGCAAAGTGAAGTGATATGGCCTCTCAGCCAAGTGACTATAAATGCAAATATGCTACCAGCCAGCTGTGCCCAAGGGGTGCACTCTTTGCAAATGGACTCAGTTGGCAGGGTTGCATACCTTTCTGATGGGTACTTTTCCAAATGCTGGCTCAGTGGCAATAATTCTAAGTTCATGTACAGTAGCACCTGGTCCAGAGGGGTTCAGGGCAATGATTCCTAATGGAGCCTGAGTACAGTTAGGCAGGACTGAGATGTCAAAAAATATTTGCACATACAGAACAAAAAGACTTCAAGAAAAATTTTTTTTGAAAAGATTACTATTCTTGAAGGGGGGCAGTCACTGTCTTTCAAAGAACAGGGATACCAATGGCAAAATTTAATATTAAATCTGGTAGAAATTTTATCACTACTACATCACATATGTTATTATCATATGGAATTCTGATAATCATATGTAAATTCCGAAAAGAAAATGTTGTCTGGAATGTCTACTACCGAGAGCACAATCCATTTCTACCTTCCACTGATAATTTTCAACATCATAAGGCCTTAACTGCTTGCCCAGGCTTCACAGTTCTGCTCTACTTAGTGCTGTCCTGTTACTACTTACAGGTACTATATGACTCCAGACCATTCTAAAGATTTTCTGAGAAACAGCTGGGCTGAGAGAGAGCAAAAGTCTGAACCACCACCACCACCACGTTTAGAATAAGTGGCAGACACTAACTAGCAAAAGCCAATAAATTCTTTAAAACTATTTATAGCAAACTCCTGTCTGAATTTTGACTTAAATTAAAAAAAAATCAGTTTAACCACTGAAGTATGGAAAGATAAAATAAGAGATTGAAATTATACTGCTCATTTTGTCCTCATATTAAGGTACGGCTAAAAGTATCATTCCTCAAATTTTCTGAAGTATGCCAAAACACCCCAAATATATTAAAAAATCTTTTGAAAGCTCTCTACCTTTGATATAATGTAAAAATATACATGTCCTACTTTTAAAAAAGAACACTGCTGACACTACATAAAAAATAAAGTCGAAAGTCTAGTAAAATGTCAATAAGGATTTCCATTTTCATTTTTACTTATTAAAAACCACAAAAATTAATAACAAATATTAAATCATCAAGGTAACCACCTAAGTGGATTAAAATAAAAGAAATTCAAAGGACACCCCTCCCACATTATTTATTGCCACCCACTAAGTTTAAGACATTCTCAAGACCAAAAAGTAATGTAACAAAAAAACAAGATGGACATCTCAGACTTTTCTTGCTTTTAAAATTTATGACAGACAACATACAAAAAGCTTGTGGTAGTGAGTATGTGTGAGAAGCACATTCAGAGCATTCCAGCCAGGCCAAGCAGAAATCAGGTACTGAAAACTCTCACACTGACAAACACACGCTGTGAGGGTGAAGCACAAACAGTATCTGTAGTTTATACTTAGTTTGCTTTGTGTGAAAACAAGAAAGAAGAGCCCAACTACCTCTGAACACTGGGCCAGGCTCAAAATCAAACACTATTTCACTGGGGACAGAATGTAGGAGGGGACTGGGAGTCCGGGATTGGTATTTCCGAAGACAGCGCATCAACTGGTTCAAAGGGGCTGTTAGAGAGAAAGAGAGGGGCAGGCAAACACAGGAAGACAGACACAGAAGAAATGAAAGAAGTCATGGGGAATAAATGAGTCGAAGCCTGCTTCACAAAATAATTCTGGATGTTTAAAAAAACGACTTATTTTCATAAAATCCCAATGATTTTTTAAAAAGTGACTCATAAAAAAGGACAAGAAACGCCACTTCATTTTAGGTACTAGGCAGGCCGTTTTATGACTAAGTTAACTTTGTGATGCTAAAATGATGGCAACATTTAAATGCTGGATGTTTTGGGCAAAATTTTCAAAAGCCACAGCTACTAAGACATATGAAAGTCAAACTGGCAGCAACATTAATTGGAGGGTTCATGGAATAACAAACAAAAAAACGCTTTTATAACTATCTGCTATAGTAAACACTATGTCTAGAGTACATAATGTAGGGTTATTACTTTGGTAGCCTCATAGGTACATAGAAACACAACAGAAGATGGTTTATATATGTTTATTCAATATAAAATATATTTGAGACTGGGCTTAGACATTTTGAAGATAAAGCAGGTCACAGTGAAAGAGACCAACTCTAAGCACAATAAGCAGGTACTGCAGGTCTTCCTTATTAGATAGAAGATAGCTGGAAAAGGTAAGCATGGAGAACAATCTGGAAAAAAATTTTAAGATACTTTCAAATACCATCTTTTAGAAAACGTTCTGTGGGAGTAAAGTTTTACTTAAAAAGTATTTTCTTAAACAATGTTTTCTTATGCCCCCTGATTTTTACTGGGTGCTAGAGTGAATTTCAGATTAAGAAATCTCAATTTAACTTCTTATTTGCTTATTTTATTTACTGGACAAAAAAAGGCAACTGGGCTTTTCTGTTAGGGGTTCATTCTATAAAATGTACATTTCAAACCCTTTTAGAAGATTGAAGGGAAGTAGTTGACAATATCTAACAAACTGAGAAGTTGTGACAGGAAGTCCAAAGGATTCTCCAAGAATGATTTAGGAAAATCAAGTTTTAATGGATTCTAAGCACAACCTTTAAGTACTGGTGGAGGTTCCCTAGGGAATTTTTGCATCTTCATCTTTGGAGATGGTTTAAAATCAATAAAGTGGGTAAAATAACTAAGAATATCTCCTTGACAACCTTTTAAAACCATAGTTAGTACATTTAAGACTCTTTTTTATTTCTGTGTTTTCTCTACTCATGTTATAAATGTTAAAATTTTATTACATATAAATGATAAATAAGAAAAAAATTTTGGTTTTTCTCTACACATTTTTCTCTGTGTCTGTTTCATGAAAGAAGCAAATATAAAGGAGACAAGCAGCAAAGCAGTTGCATTTTTCCCTGAGTTTTTAAAAACTGAAATCACCACTTACCTCCATCACTACGAAACCCTTGGTCTCTAATCAAGTCCTACAAATAAATAGTAATGCATATTTTATTCAAAGCATATGGTAAGAAAGTAACAAAAACTCTGAATTTTCCACTAAGCATTAATAGAAAGAATAATTCAAAACAATAACTGTCTTATAATTACTTCACAAAATGGAAGGAATATGGAATTAGCTAGCAAACATGATAAAATCAAGATCTGTAGCACTTGCCAACCTAACCCTGTATTGAAGGGATTATTAGTCTTGATCAAATGCTGAAATCTATTTCAGGCCATTCAAAACCAATGGCTGTATCAATACTTTAAAAAATTCTACTGGCACATATTAAGAGCCATAAAATGTTCATACCCTCTGATACTGTAATTCCACTTCTGGAAATTTTTCCCTATGGAAATAATTCAGAAGAAAAAAAATGATATGCACAGACGTTTAGTGCAGCAATATCTATCATACTAAAAAATCAGAAATAATTATGTCCTTCTTCTAGGCTTATTGACATTTTTAAGGTATATTATGGTGTATAAATTTAATGAGTATTATGTAGCTACTAAAATTATTATGAAATCATGAAAACATGTTTACAATATAATTTAAAAAAATACAAAATTTAAAAAAATAATACACTGATTACAGTCATAAAAATATGACGTGTAAAAATATACAAGAAGGGAAAAAAATGAAATGGCTCCAAAAACAAAATGGCTGGTCTAAAAAATAAAATGGCTCCAACAAGGGTTTTGTTAAAATTTGTCCTTATTATTAAAATATAGTTTTTTTACAAAAGACAATTTTGGGGGTTGGCGGAAGAGTCTTCTGGCAAGGCAATGCAATTTGGAGCTTGTCAGTGTGTTCACCCAGCATAACTTAAATGTGAGGTATCGAATGGCCCCGAATGTCTCTAGATAGGCTCACAGGCTCTTTGCAAATAGGCAGCTTGTTGCTTATAAGCTAAAACAAAGAGTGAATTCTTTACAAATGTATTTCTATCATGTTCATTGTACTATAGAAAGCTTTCAGCATTATCTACAGAATATCGACAAATATGCATGTACCTGCAAACAAGGTGCTATGTGTTGGGGGTTGTATGGCTACCAATAACATAAAATCCCAGTGGTCTCACTAACTTTCTGTGCACAGGTACTTCCATACTTCTGCACATACTGTTTCCATAACACATGCTCCCTTTTCTGGAACCCCCAACTAGTGTACTTAATAATCTCCTACTCATTCATCTTTTACAATATGGCTTAAATGTTGTTTCTTCTCTTCTAAATATTCCTAGATCCAGCCAGGTAGAGTTTATCACTTGCTCCAATAAACTGCCATTATATATCTTTGTGATTATTTATTTATACATCTGATTCATCCATCAGATTATGACTTGTCTGAGAGTAAAGACTGTGTGCTAATTCATCCTTAGTTCCCAATTCCGACACAGTGTCTGTCCCCAAGTCCATATTAAATCTTGTTTACTGGAATAATAAATCATAAATAATGGCTGAAATTGAATGAAATGATTTGATACTAAACAAAAATGTCTAAAGGGTTTATATTTTATCTTATAATCAATGGGGAGTCAATGACAGTTTTGGAACAAGGGAAGAGATGATGACACAGGTGTTATAAAAAAATTAAGCTGGTAGCAGCATAAAGAATGGAAATGGAGAGAAAGAAATCAATGGCAGGAAATCCATTTAGGAGATTCGTGTGTTAAGTAGTTTGAATGAAGAAATATGGGCCCACATGTTGGTGGTTGTTAAGAACACAGATTCATGTCGAAAGGACAAGGTAATACCTTATGACTATCTGATTATAGGGGAGGATGAAAATGCAAGATATAAAGATGACACTCCAAGTGTTCAAGTCTAAGACAATAGGAGAACAGTGGTAACAATAAGAGTTAAAGTGAAAACAGTGATTTTCCACCAGTATGCCACAAGAATTTTTAAAGCATGCAATACCTGACTATTTAGTCAGGGGCACTGACCTCTTTTCTCTTAAGACTGTCAAATAAAAAAAAAATGACAACAGCCAACACAATCTATTTTTTGGTGTGCCACAGAATTTAGTAATTAGTTTGTGTGCCATTAGATGAAAAAGACTGAAAATTGCTGGTCTAAAAAGACTGTTTTGAGCTCTTACCAGCGTTGGCTCAGTAGGTTGAGCATTGTCCTGCAAAGCCAAGACCTGCCAGGTTCGATTCCCGGTAAGGGCACATGGCTGGGTTGCAGGCCCAGTCCCAGTTGCGGGCATGAGATACACAACTGATCAATGTTTCCCTCCCACTCTTTCTGCCTCCCTTCCCCTCTCTCTAAAAATGAATAAATAAAATCTTTAAAGAATGATTGTCTTGAGCCCAGCTGGTGTAGCTCAGTGGATTGAGCGCGGGCTGGGAACCAGAGGGTCCCAGTTCGATTCCCAGTCGGGGCACATGCCTGGGTTGCGGGCCAGGTCCCCAGTGAGGGCCATGTGAGAAGCAACCATACATTGCTTTTTCTCTCTCCCTTCTCCTCTCTCTGAAAAATGAATAAATAAAATCTTAAAAAATAAAAAAAATAAAAGAATGATTGTCTTGAAAGTAAAGATGAAGGTTACAATTTTGAATATCTGAGAACAGACCCAACCTAGAAATAAGATTTGATTTCTTATTTCACTATCTGTTTATTTCCATATTCCCCTCTCCCACATCTTTCTCCCTTTGCATTCAGGTCTGGCTAGATTGAGGAAGGCCTTATTAGTTGAGAAAAATTAGTATTAAGGAAAGGTCATTTAAAATATAGAAAAAACTTCATAGTAAAAAGTGGAAAGCCTGATTTAGGAATTTATCATAAAAAAATGGAAGTTAAAACTTATGAGGTTTCTTACATTAAACAAAATCTAAGTTTTAATTTCAAAAATATGCTAATTTCTAGAATAAACACAGAAAGAATCAAGTTTTTGTTGGTCATAATACCAGATTTATGATAGCACAAATTGAAATTCTTAGTTTCAGATTCATCTTTTATATAATAATCATGTTAATAAAAATTTTAGAGGACTTTACCCTCTAGGGCCTCTATTGATCCTTTGATATTTAAATCATTCTCATTTGAAGAGTCAATTACATTTTCATCCTTATGGATCTTCTGTTTTCTGTTATTAACTGGACTAATTTAATTCTGCATATTTCTCAACGGCTTTATATGATTTGAATAGTTCTCCAAAGTTACTTTTTATAGTTTTCATAAAATCCTTAATTTTTTTTTTTTTTTTTTTTTTGCCAGTTTTCCAATCAGTTTGTAGTGTTTTCAATGAAATGTTGGATATTGATGTAAAGGGGCTGAAATGCAGGCTGGTATAAAATGGGAAGGGATATTTAAGTAGAAACTAATATTAAAGTACTCTGTTAATTAGTGAATATTTTCCTGTTAGGACAATTTTTGCTCCTCTACTCTAGCTTGTAATTATGAGGACTCACATAAGGAATGACTGTATAATTAGAACAACCTGTCTTCTAACACACACATAACCACCTTATTAACTCCAGGCCCCTGTTTACATGGGGAAACAGTTTCCAGTTCCTTTTTAAATATAATTACTTTCCAGAGATTAAGGATAACCTATACTCTTCATTCTCATGCACAAGTTCTAGAAAACATAATACCTAATTCCAAGATTATTCCAAGGATCCTAGCTCAGCACAGCTCAGACAATAAGGGCACTTCAGCTATCAGGATGACTCAATGAAATGAACCAGTCCTTTTGGACTGATCCTGTGTGTTTCATCTTTTTCCTCATCTCTTCCTCTCTTTGTCTATATCAGGGACTGGCAAAGCAGTGAGCTGGCCACCTGTACTTACAAATAGATAAAATTTTAGTGGACTACAGCCACGCCCATTTGTTTATAATGCATTATCTACGTCTACTTTCACACTACAATGGCAAAGTTCAATAGCTGTCATTAGAAATCATGACCCAAAAGCTTACATTATTTATTGTCTGGCCATTTAAGAAAGAGTTTGTTGACCCCTGGTCTGTATTATGGGAAATTTCTATTGCTTTACTTTTATTTTTTAAGACTTTATTTTTGAGATTAGAGGGAAAGGGATGGAGAAAGAGAGGGAGAGAAACATCAGTGTGTGGTTGCCTCTTGCATGCCCCCTACTGGGGACTTGGCCCACAACCTAGGCACGTGCCCTGACCAAGAACTGAACTGATGACCTTTTAGTTTGCAGGATAATGCACGACCTACTGAGCCACACCAAATAGGGCCATTTCTTAACTCTTTTACAGATACAAATTTTTTTTGATACCTATTATGTGGTTAGTTGTAAGATAGGTGCCAGAGAACGGTTTTTGCTGTCCAGAAATTAAGATCTAATTGAAGAAATGACACTAATGTACATGATTAAGTTACAGTGTGCAAGATAAACTAAAAAAGTAAAAAGAGTCACCAGCAAGAAGATGGCTAAAATAACTGAAGAGGTGAGATTACAATATATGATGAGATCAGAGATGCTTTTTAAACAATGAATGATTAAAACTGAAAGACAAACTATATTAAAAAAAATATGCCAAAATTCAAGAAGTGTATAGAGATGAAATACAATGGTATATTCAAGACAGTAAAGAAGATACAGGTAGCTTTACATATCAAACACATAAACTAATGATTAGTCGCTAAGGGTTATTTAATTCAAACTTGTACTTTTAGAAATTTAGATGAAGCTTTCAAATTGATTTAAAGAAAACACCTGCAACTGTATTATTATTTTTTTCTTTACCATGAAATGGCCAAGTGGATTATCTGTTAAGTAAGTGAAAATAAGACTTTTACAGATGGTGTTAAAAGGAAAAAAGAATCAAAATAAGTCTGCAATTTGGTACCAGTTACATATTTAATGCCATCAGAGAAGATGACAAAGCTTTTCTGATTTGTAATTCATGAGTCTATCACTCATAACTATGATTATTGAAAGATGGCACTTATTTCTGATTTATATTATAACTGCAGCAGAAAAAGTAGTACACCTTAATTTTTTTTAGTTCTAACGATGCTGCATACTTACATCAATATTGACAGGTTCTATTGTGTTTATGTGCACATTTGGAGCTGATGAAGACCGGTCTCGTTGTCCAAACTGATTCCGGTGATCTTCATCTGCTGGTCGGAAAGGCTGTGGAATTGGAATGGATTTTGAAGGAGACGGAGTGGTGAGGATTTGGGGCCTGGAAAAATCAAGTCATTGGAAGGTAAGATTCAGAGCAACTTTATGGAGACAGCAATGTAAAAAATGGATGATATAAAGAGATTCCCTTGTTTTCTTTTTTTAAAAGATTTTATTTATTTATTTTTAGAGAGGGGAAGGGAGGGAAAAAGAGAGGGAGAGAAACAGCAGTGTGTGGTTGCCTCTTGAGCGCCCCCTACTGGGGACCTGGCCTGCAACCCAGGCATGTGCCCTGACTGGGAATCCAACCAGCAACTCTTTGGTTTGCAGGCTGCTGCTCAATACACTGAGCCACACCAGCCAGGGCCAGATTCCCTTGTTTTCACATTCTCAAATAAAACTGTCAACCTAAAGCATTAAAAACCCAGCAGAAATGAGTTTTAAAAGTATTAGAAAAACTAACATATGCCTACAACTATTACTGACAAAGCTGCTTTGCTGAAGCAGACCCTCCAGGGACTATCAATGATAAGAACACTGATTCTCACCCTGAAAACTCCAGGGAAATCTACAAATGGCTAGAAATTACCTGTGGTTAATCAGCTGAAGAAACTCTTGTCCTTTAAAGTTATACAGTTCCGGCCAAGATGGAGGCGTAGGTAGATACACTTTGCCTCCTCGTACAACCAAAAGAAGGACAACAACAAATTTAAGAACAAAAAATAACCAGAACTGCCAGAAATCAAACTGCAGTGATGTCTAACACCCAAGGAGTTAAAAGAAGAAACATTCATTCAGACTAGTAGGAGGGGCGGAGATGGCAGCCGGGGCAGAGAGGATGTGTAGCAAGGCAGCAGCTGGAGAACTGGGCGGTCCCACATTGCACGTGGATAAACCAGGACGAACAACTGGGGAGCAAGACAGACCGCACAACCAAGGGTCCCAGCGCGGGAAAAGAAAGCCTCAAATCCTCTGGCTGTAAAAACCTCTGCGGGTTGTGGCAGTGGGAAAAACTCCCAGCCTCACAGGAAAGTTCGTTGGAGAGACCCACAGGGTCCTAGAACACAAACCCACCCACCTGGGAATCAGCACCAGAAGGGCCCAATTTGCTTGTGGGTAGTGGGGAAAGTGACTGAAAGCCAGCCAAGAGCCGAGCAAGTGGCACTGTTCCCTCTTGGACCCCTCCCCCACATATAGTGCCACAAAGCAGCAATGTGGGTTGTCCCACCCTGGTGCATACCTAAGGCTCCACCCCTTACAATGTAACAGGTGTGCGGAGACAAAGAAATATGGCCCAAACGAAGGAACAGATCAAAGCTCCAAAAATAGAACTAAGTGATGAAGAGAGAGCCAACCTATCAGAAGCACAGTTCAAAACACTGGTAATCAGGATGTTCCCAGAAATGGCTGAGTATGGTCGCAAAATAGAGGACAAAGCGAAGACTATGTAAAGTGAAATAAAGAAAAATATACAGGGAACCAACAGTGAGGGGAAGGAAACCGGGACTCAAATCAACAGTTTCGAGCAGAAAGAAGAAATAAACATTCAAGCAGAAAAGAATGAAGAAACAAGAATTCAAAAAAATGAGAGGCTGGGGCAACTTTAAAGGTTCCAACATCTGAATCATAGGGGTGCCAGAAGGAGAAGAGGAAGAGCAAAAAACCGAAAACTTATTTGGAAAAATAATGAAGGAGAACTTCCCCAATCTGATGAAGGAAATAGACTTCCACGAAGTCCAGAAAGCCCAGAGAGTCCCAAAGAAGTTGGACCCAAGGAAACACACACCAAGGCACATCCTAATTATGTTACCCAAGATTAATGATAAAGAGAGAATCTTAAAAGCAGCAAGAGACAAGGAGACAGTTACCTACAAAGGAGTTCCTATGTAGGAGTTGTCCTACAAAGGACAACTGTAATAGCATAATCAAAAAAACATATTAAAAAAAAGAAATGCTATTTTATAGGCTGATTTGAAATCTCAAGGCAAGACTATCAGCTGATTTCTCAAAAGAAACCTTACAGGCAAGAAGGGGCTGGAAAGAAGTGTTTAAAGTCACGAAAGGCAAGGATCTACATCCAAAATAACTCTATCCAGCAAAGCTATCATTTAGAATGGAAGGGCAGATAAAGTGCTTCCCAGATAAGGTCAAGTTAAAGAAGTTTATCATAACCAAGCCTTTATTATATGAAATGTTAAAGGGACTTATCTAAGAAAAACAGATGATCAACACTATGAACAATAAAATGACAACCAAACCACTGAACCCAAACCCAAACCCAAACCAACTAAGCAAACAACTAGAACAGGAACAGAATCACAGAAATGGAGATCACATGGAGGTTTAAGAGCGGGCAGGGGTTGGGGGGAGAATGGGGGAAAAGGTATAGAGAATAAGATGAATAAATGGTAGGTACAAAATAGCCAGGGAGAAGTTAAGAATAGTATAGGAAATGGAGAAGCCAAAGAACTCATATGTACAACCCATGGACATGAACTAAGAGAGGGGGAATGCTGGTGGGAGAGGGGCTTCAGGGAGGAGGGGAATAAAGGGGAGAAAAAAATGGAAAAACTGTAATAGCATAATCAATAAAATATATATATAAAAAAAAGAAATGCTATTTTATAGGCTGATTTGAAATCTCAAGGTAATAGCATACTTTAAGGCAGGAGTTAAAGGTAGAAGAAGCTTGAATTAATTACAAGATAGTCTAAATTAATATAATTGATTTGGTGTAGGCCTAAGTGACAGAAACTCACTTTTGAAACTTGCTGAATGAAGACAGCAATATATAGTGCATATCAAATCAGAAGTACGTATGCAAAAAACACTGGTCCAGTAGTAAGAAAAACAAAAACTGGATTTAATCTGATAAATTTTATTATCATATCTAAAGGATATATTAGACAAAAAGGGTATCTGCTTATTACACAAGTCAGAAAGAGTATAATTTGGTAGCTGGTATTGAACACCACCCAGGGCAAGGTCTGCATTGTTCCATAAAGTCAATTTATCTAGCATTGAGGGCAAGTATTATAATTTTGGAGAATACTTCAAGTTGTTATATCCCGACTTCATTAAACATCTGAACCATGGCCTACTTCCATGCTTAACAGAAACCATCTTTTGATTATAATTTGGTTTCTGATATTTTCTAAAAGCAAGGTGAGTGTTGGTTCATCCAACACACAACTTTGGTGTACAAAACAGGCCTATTTCTCACTGAAATGAATTTCCTGTTATTCTGAATTAGTGTTTTCTGATTCTGGTTAATGTAAACCAGTATGCCCGACTCTCCTCATTTCTGGAAATTGATAAAATTGTTTCCGTGCTGGCAAGTCTTTACTCAGACCAAGGCAATTTATATCCTGTGAAGTATGCTGGCACTCAGCAAACTGGATTTCTCCTCATGATATTTCTACCTATCTTGCTGCAAAACCCTTTTAAGTAGTATTAAATTAAAAATAAAAAGGATTTTTAACCTCTAACACTCTTCAGCAAATTACCAGTTAATTTAGGTCTTGTTTTTAATCTAGAATATTAAAAGTTTTGAAGCAAAGTAACTACTTCTGTTTAGTGATATGCAAATTTTAAAACGCCGACTTTTCATAAATTTATACATCCCATAGCATTTTTTAAAGGTAGAAATGTAGGTATAGCTAACTTTTTATCCAAACTGGGCAATGTATCACTTCTCCAATATGTCCTGATTACATTCTATTCTTACATGTGTTTTATAACCATTGTGATTGTTATCAGACTATTAACAAAATGCGAAGGCATTTGGTAAGAACAGGATTGGCGTTTGTCTTTCACAGGCACACATATACACTTGTGACAGGAAAGCATCAGAAAAACAAAAGTTTGAACAGCTTTCTCGTGATTTGCTCAAGACCAGAATCTACTTACGTTGAGCTACGAATAAAGTATGGCATAGGAAAATGGTTTCTTAATTTAAATTTAGCATTCCCATCACTGGTAGGCAAAAGTCCTGATCATTACCATTATAAACCTTCAGAGAGGCCAAGCTAATTTCATTATAATGTTCTGTAACTCCGCTCACAGAACTGGGACATGACATTAGAAAGGCATCATAGTCTATAGAATCTGTCAGGAGTAAATGTCATAGTCAAAGGATTAATTAAAAAACAAAACCAAAAACATTTTGACTTGGTCTCCTAAGAAATATACACTGCATACAAATAATGATAGGAGACAGTAGGAATAAGATGACTGCACCAGTGTGAGTAACTGTTAAAACCTGTCAAGAGAACACAGTGGTTGCATTTTCTAGCGGTCCAAAATAGGTAAATACATCCACCCTTCATACAAAAGTTTTGTACTCAATTTTCTAGCTTATGAAACCTCCAGAAAGGTTGGTTGGCTTCATAAAAATTAGGCATCTACTGGAGTATCAATTTTTGTTTTTATCTCTCTGGGTAGAAGAAATAGCATTACATTGTGAAGAGTGAGAGGAAGCAGGGTTAAAACTGACATTAAATATTTCTGATCTTAACTAATTATCTCTAGAGTAGTCTAGAACAGAATGCTGTGTAGGGATTTTTTTCTTAACCATATGCCTCAAGATACAGTATAATTTATGCTTCCTCAAATCTCAGAGGGAAAGAATAAGTAGACGGGTGTAAGAAATGCTCCAAAGCAAACTAGTATTGGGTTGGCCAAAAGGTCCGTTTAGATTTTGCCATAAAATAAAAGACATATTTTTCATTTTCATCAGTAACTTTATTGATTTGGATATTTTGAGTATGTTGGCTATCTCCCACTATTGGTTTCTAGTGGGGAGAGGCCAGGGGTGCCGCTAACCATCTTCCCATGCATAAGACAGCCCACTGCAAAGAATTATTTGGCCAAAATGTCTACAGTACCAAGAAACTTCATAAACCACTTTTGACATATTTGATCAGTCATAGCACCTTCTGTATATAATGCACACATTTTTTTTTGCATTTCAGTTGTTTTTACCTTTCTCGAAATAAAAAAGCATAATACGCCAAAAATGTTGCGTATTTTCTTTCATCTTCAGTATCAAAATAGCTATACAAAAATTCACCAATTTTGACATTTTATTTTATTTTTTTCACATCTGACAGGTAATGTGCTGTGTTATAACAAGGTTTGTGGGAGGCACATGTCACACATGAGCATGAACACCCAATCAACCTGCTTATGAACTACAAAAGCATCTTGATGTTTTATTTTTTTATATGCACACTGATGTAACAGCTTCCACAATACAATTTAACAACATGGTTGTGAATGAAGTCATAGACAACTAAGCACTACTATAGCCACTGTATGGAAAAAAGCCTAAATGAACTTTTTGGACAACCCAGTATCTTCTAAACGCATTATCATCTCTTGTTTCCTCCTCACACGACGCTTGAATATGTAGATAACTTTGTATCATCTTCAAAGTGAGTTTTCTCCTTTATCCACCATAATGGATCAATAATACCATTAATTTTTTTCTTTTACGCTTTATGAATATTCATTGCTTCTGGCTGCTGCTACCCCTCCAGTTAAGTCTTCACTGTTCCTGTCTTCACAACCAACAGAATCTGAGTTGGCCCTCTTTACCACAGACATTTCTTTATCGATCTAACTGTGTATCACTGTTAAGTGATTCTTTCTTTAAAACCATTTTCATCAGGGTAGTACTCTGCTCAAAAACCTTTCATTCTTTTCTCCCCTCTTATGCCAAGTGTAAATTCCAAGACTCTCCATAAACTACTCTTACACATACTTCTTCTTGACTTAGATTAGGCTCTTTTTACTGTCTCATAAATATACCACTGCCATTCCCTTTATTTATGCTGTTTCTCCTCCCTCCTCCACCTCCCAATCACCATGCTTTTACTTCCTAGGTTCATTCAGTTTTAGAATTCTTTAAGGTCCAATTCAAATCCTACTTTCCTCATTAAATTTTCTCGAGTACTCTTGCTCACCACCCTCTTCTCTGTAAACAAGGTGATATTTGTCCTTATAATTTTAAAATACTATGTCATAAACTATAGAATTTAATTATATTCCATTTTTAAATTGTTTGCCATTGTCTCATATTAATGCTACTTTTCTAAATGGAAGTCATGTACTTCTGTATCTAATGTTACCTAACAAAGTGATGAGCATCAGCCAGGACTCACTCAGTTATCTGTTGCTTGATTTTTTCAAGACTAATCCTGAAACAGTCTATGTGAGCTTCAATCCCAAGTATCTGTACCAAATGCATGTTAAATATCTGACTGGTGTAATAAAATAAGTTATCTGAAAAAAAGTCCCTCTTTAACAATCCCAATGCTAAAAAAGTTTATAGTAACCAAAGATCCAAAAGAAACCAGCTGAAATAGCATGTCACTGAATAGCAGGATTCAAATCATACCCAATAGAATCGGAGGGGGGTACGGAAGGGGATGATCCAGATGCAAGGGCAGTTTCTGCTAAGGAGGCCTCCTCCTGTGGTATTGGGTGGTGTTCAAAAAACTTGGAGACAAACAGCAAACTGTGAGGCAGAAACAAAAACAAAACAAAACAAACCTAACTTGTGCAAAACCCAGAAGCTTCATATATCAGAATACATTATAGAGTTAACAGAAATATCTGAGATCAAATGCCATTTTTAGAAATGATTGTTAATTCAATTAGTTATATTTTTATCTAAAGGCTTATTTTAAAAATTATATTGTATTTTCAAAGGCAAGCTCAGAATCTAAAACTAATTGCTCTATACAGTAAATTCCTACATATCAGAGGGGAAAAATGCTTTATAGTTAAGGAATTAGAAGAAAACGTAACTATTGCAAAGTTAGATCACATCATTATAATATATTTTAAAATACAGAGTTGAGTTCTATTTGCTCAAGTCATCAAGAAAAGTAATAAGACCTTAGCAGCAGCAACAACATACAAAAATGTTAAAACAGACTTAGTTTAATCTATTAGAGAAACTAGCATAAAAAGCAAACAGAAATTTTAAGAAAGAGATACACCGGGTAAAAAGATTTTATATCTTACTTTTAAATAAACTGGGGGTGCAGGTGGGGTTAAAGGAGAGAGGGAGAGAAGGGGGGAGAGAGAAAGAGAGAGAAACACAATTTACAAAATAGATGATAGAATCAGATTCCTTTATCTGTGGTCCAAAATATAATTGTTAACTTAATTGCAACAACACCTCTCCTCCCAAAAACTATCTAAAAGTGATTTCTATGGATAAGGGATCCTTATTAATTACAAGAGAATATAAAACATAAAGAAAAAACATGTAGTTGAACCAGAACTACAATTCTGGAGTAAAGTACAGGTTATATTACATATTACTCTCTAGACACACTTAAAAAAAATACCCTGTAACAACTCTTTTGGACAGAACCCCCTCACCCCCAACGAACTCTAGTTTCACGTTCAGAAAAATGGCACGTAAAATGGTAGGTAGAAATGTTTTTGATTACTTACTCAAGTTGGTCATAATTAACACACATCAGTGGAACCTCTGTACTACAACGCTGATGAAATTTATAACCACATGTTTGACAGCGGAAACCCTGGAAAAGCAGCTTTCGACAAAAGTCACAAAATGCTAAGGTGAAAAATGTTTTCCGTACCTGCAAAACATCATAGAGGATTTAAAAAACTTTTAAGAAATCAACTTATTTATTCTCTGGTTTAAAATAAATCTTTCATTTGTTTATATCATGAGAACTGCCTTACACGCTAAAATACTAAAATGAAAACCAGTGGGTTCAAGCTAGTAGAGAGACGGTATGTATTATCTCCTACCCAATATCCAATTAAAAAACTCAAAAGTCTTGATGGGAAATGAATGAAGGACGGGAAACTAATTTCAAGCTTGACTTCATAACAATAGAAGAGATTTGATAAGAGGAGGGACGAGAAATAAAAGGAAGGATGAAGGTACAGTGTAATAACTGTGCAAAGAAAGGAGTTATGAGATGTTAATGGTGTTAAGAGAATAAAAAACAAAAGTATGCTAATACTATTTAAAGTCACGAAAGTATCCAATAGAGGAGCCTCAAAAAACCCCAAATCAAAAAAACACATTGGAAGAAGGAAGGAGGAGGAAAGGTTGTAATGTCACGAATGAGCTAATTCCCAATGGCATCAGTAAATGATGTTTAAAGTTGATAAAGCAAGAAATTGTGGCTTAATAACACCAAAAAAGCTTGAAACAGAAACCATTAAAAGTTAAGAGTGATTTCCTCTGGAGAGTGGCATTAGAGGCTAGCAGGAGATGGCAGAACAAATTATTTTTAATTATAAGCACCTCTGCACTACTTTTAAAACTACATATATCTGATTAAAATGTAAACATAGTTTGATTAAAATGTAAAAACAATTATTTCGGAAAAAAACCTATTTTTTTATTGTATGAAAATCACAACAACCCTACCTAAACTTACTAACTGGGATAAGGGACAGGAAAAATCACCTCAAGGACAATATGAACGACCTTCAACAAGTGCTCGTTCTGTTAGAGGATTAGAGCACCTAAATGCCTCTGAACACTACGAGAAACTTCAAAAAGACAACATGTAAGAACTCCACATGAGGTCAATGATCTACAACAGCGATTTTCAACCTTTTTCACCTCATGGCATACATAAACAAATTACTTAAATTATATGGCACATCAAAAAATTTATCTTTTTGTCGATTTGACAGAAAAAAAGGTATATTTTGGTTTATTCACACTGGATGGCTTTTGTGTTGGTTGCTGTCATTGTTTTTATTGACAGTTTAAGGGAAGAGGTCAGTGCCCTGACAACATAGTCAGGTAGTGCATGTTTTAAACATTCGGGGAAGGCGGGAGGGGCAAAAAAACAAAACAAAACAAAAAAAAAACCAAAACAAAACAAAAAGGGAAGGCAGGAGGGGCAAAAAAAAAAAAAAAAAAAATTCACGGGGCACACCGGTTGAAAATCGCTGATCTACAACAGGGATCACATAAATAGGACTGTGCTAGGGTGGCTCTATTTTTTTTTTTTTTAAGGGAGGCTGTACCAGGATAACTACCAAAGCTAGAAATTGTTTCAAAAATATTCATCTGTGTAAATAATAAGCAGAAAATATAAGAAGGATAAACAAATACCAAAATGTTAATAATGGCTATTTCAGAGTGGTGAGAGCATGGATGACTTCTATTTTGTCCTTTATCCTTTGCTGAATATTCTCAATTCACCTCAGTTTTTCAGAGTTTTAATAAAAAGTCATAATAAAAATACATTTTACATTATGACCTAGGACACATCTGTACTCAAATACCAATACTTACTCTAACTACACATAACGGTATTTTGCCGTGTATAATGCGCTGCCGTGTATAATACACACCCAAGTTTTTGGCCTGAACTTGCAGGGAAAAAATCTTTCATTTTAATTTTTAATTTAATTTAATTTTTTACTTATTTATATTTAGGTACTTGTTTTTTGTATTACAAAGGAATTTTAGCATTTATTTTTGAACATATTATGGTACACAAAATTTTACATAACAAATAATTACAAAACACAAGATCAGGTATTTCAGGTACTACCCACGTATAATGCACAGCCTTATTTTTCCTTCAAAAATTTGGGCAAAAAAGTGCACATTATCCATGGAAAAATATGGTAAATTCTTTTCATGAGCCATTAAGTTGATCTCAACACCCAAAGTTTACCAAACTCTTCTTAATAAACACATATTTAACAGGATAAAATTTAAAAATGTTTCACCAAGAAAATGGTATCTTGGCATATCATCTGTTCTGGCTTTTGAGAACATTTAGGTAGTTTTAAAATGGCTCTTGTTTTCTTCATCTTTTTCCTATTATCACTTTCTAGGGGAGATAGGAAAAGCAACCACTTGTTTTTAGCTTTGTTCTTTTTCCGCTTGTCTCTGGATATACAAGAAATTAGAAGATTTTTGACATTTATGTGACCACTATGTACCAAAGCCAACAATATTTTACATTGCTAGCGTAATTTCAGGAAATGGAGCATAGAAAAAGATAAAACTTTTGCACAGGAATCAGCATTTTATAGTCATTTGATACTCTTTGCTAACCATTCCCACCTTCAATCTCCTGACAATCTGTTGAGTATCATGAAACCCTAATTTCTCTTCCTGTGTTAATTCACTTCATTGCAGTCTTTCTTCCCATCACTGACTTACACTTGAAAACTATGTGTAACTGGTTGTTTGTATACGTAAAGGAGAATAAAGAGAGAGAGACAAGGAAAGAGGGGAGAAGGGAGGGAAGCAGAAAGAAAGTAATTAAGAGGCGAAAACATGGGCATGCACTTGAGTATAAATTACAAGTAACATACATAAGGTGGGGCTGAAGTAGGTTTACAGTTGTGAGCACCTGAAAGAGAGTATATTCTTGTGTAATTATTTATTAATTACTGTATTATTTTCCATATGAGCAACTGTAAACTTACTTTTGCCACACCTTGTATTTGTGAGTATACCTTTCTCAATAAAGGTGAGCGATGGAAAGTCTATCTTTTCTTTTAGATCACAATTTAGGTTTATTCTGACTTTGAGCATCTCAAGACATGGATGGTAAACTAATGGGAGACGAAGACCAGACAGTTTGCATGCATCCATTTGTAAAGTGTGGGCTGTCTGAAGGAAGACATTAACCTGAGTGCTTACAGAAAATGGGAAGGGCTAGACAAACATCATCTGTTTCAAATCTTTGTTTCCCTGCCTTCCCTGTCCCCTTTCACACTACCAGTTCTCAAGGACTCCTGGGATGTAGGCAAGTAGAGAAGGAAATGCTTTTATAACAGTCTCTATGAAACCATATGGCATCAGCAGCATTCCTTGAGTAGCTAGCAAAATCCAGCAGAGATGCAGAGAGAAATTCTTTTCCTCTCTAAGCAGCATCGAGTACAGGCTTTTACTCTTGTATGACATGCAGAGCAGTCGTTTTACAACACTTATCTACTGATCACACTTCACCCCTGCTTATAATCATTACATTTCCAGTTATTTTACAGAAAAGTCCAAATCATTAACATGGCCTAAAAGGACTCTCCTGAGCCGGAATCTGCGTACTCTACCCACAACTCTTGCTACCCTGCAACATCCCCTCCCCGAACTTTGTACCGTCCATTCTGAATATTATTTAAAACTGAAATGGCAACCTGTTTTCTTGCTGTTTACTCTGCTAGAGTACTCTTTCCTTCACTTTCATCTGCGCTTCCTTCATCCATTAGACCTTAGCTTACTCTTCCTTTGGGAAATATTCCTGACTCCTCAAAGGCGTCTCTACTCTGTGTATCTATAGCACTTTACACATACACAATAATTACAAGTGTTTATGAAGTTTTCTTATTAAATCATTTGTCTCTCTAATCAAAGGTTGGGATACTGTTTCTCTTATTCATTGTTATATTCCTAGATCAGACATGGTGTTGGCAAAAGGAAGGTTTTCCATAAACATTTACTGGCAGGTCTCTAACTGTGCTGAAAAGACTTCCACATTCTGGGCTAACCTGTAGCTTGCTTTCATGGCACTGTTATGGCAAAGACCTTCCTGAGGCACTATTTTAACACAATTTCCCAGCTGGCAACTTAGGTCTTCTTTCACCTTCCCATATCCAATTTCTAGCTAAGAATAATTAAAGAGTGGTAATCACTATGAAATGTAAGTTCAACTGTTTTTGGATTCCTAAACACTTACCACTCAAAATTCTACACTGAGTTAAAAAAATCTCAATAGTAATGAACTTCCCAGTTCATTGTTATAAAACTATTTGCTACACAGTAAATCTTATTGATACTAGGTATATTTTACACTTGTTTAAAAGATGCCTTAATTATTGAAACACTTGATTTCAGCATTTACCATTAATTGAGCCCCCAAAGCACAACCCCACAAGGAAATCATCTCATCAGTTGTCTGCTTTAAGAGACCAGCTGTACTAACCACTAAGGCACATGGGAAAACACCTGATGCCAAAAATGTAGCATTAACTATCCATCTAGAAAAGAATAAACTATGGTTAAAATTCCATACACAGGGTCCAGCACAAATAATGCCCCCCTTTTTATTACAAAATCATAAGCATGCAATTCTGCAACATAATAATATCACACTCAAGCACAACATATGACATTTTATGTGAAGTGTTCAAATAAAGCTATAAATTATTACACCCATATTATTACCCTACCAACCACACTCAAGCAGGCATTACTTCTGCTGGACCCTGTACATAGGTAAGTAAGAAATTCATTCCTGTCTTTTTTTTAAAGATTTTATTTATTTATTTTTAGAGAGAGGGGAAGAGAGGGAGAAAGAGAGGGAGAGAAACAGCAATGTATGGTTGCTCCTCACATGGCCCCCACTGGGGACCTGGCCTGCAACCCAGGCATGTGCCCTGACGGGGAATCGAACTGGGACCCTCTGGTTCCCAGCCCGCACTCAATCCACTGAGCTACACCAGCCAGGGCTCATTCCTGTCTTATAGATCATTCTAATCCTGCATCTGCCTACCCTTTTACAGGACAGATTCTCAAGCTCTAGGAGCTGTGTCCTCATCTACAAGGTAGAGAGATCTCACTTTTCAGGCTTCATGCTGGTGACACTTAGTTTAGGCTAGGTTCTAGCAAATGCACAAACCAAAGGGAGAAGTCCTCATGGGGAGTTTTAACATCTTTCAGTCCTCAAGAAAAGCTGTTTCATTCCATTGACCAATCCTTCAGAAAAATTTCTGCAAGTATGTCAAGATGTATGCAGAAAGATCCTATTTTGGCTTGTATATATTAGATTTAAAAAAATCTAAATGTCTTTTAATAGAGGGATGGTTAAATGTGCTGAATTTATACTCTTATTACAGGTTATTATGCAAACATAAAAATAAAGCTAGGTGTACTAACGTCAAAAGATATCCATGATGTACTGTTGATTTTTTAAAAGGTAAAGAATATCACAAAGGCCCTGGCTGGTGTAGCTCAGTGGATTGAGCGCGGGCTTGGAACCGAAGAGTCCCGGTTCGATTCCCAGTCAGGGCACATGCCTAGGTTGCGGGCCAGGTCCCCAGTGAGGGCCATGTGAGAGGCAACCATACATTGCTGTTTCTCCCTCTCTTTCTCCCTCCCTTCTCTTCTCTCTAATAAATAAATAAATAAATAAAATATTTAAAAAAAAAAAAAGAATATCACAAAGAACAAGAAAGACCCCATCTTTAGTTTAAGAATAGGAAAGAAATGGAAAATAATGAAAAGAGGCGAATGGAGAAGAAAAGAGAAAGGAGAAAACCTTAGGTTCACAGATATAAGCATACATGTTTGTATACACAGAAAGCAACTGGAAGACTGCACAATAATTGATTAATACTAGTTTATCTCTAACATGGTATTTTCATTTTTACTTGATATACTTCATATTTTTAAATTTTCTTTTACTAACAGGCATGTATTGCTTTTTTAAATTCAAAAGAAAGTATACTGATTAAAGTAAAACACTTTAGTTTAAATTTAAGTTTTTTAAAGAACAGAACTAATTCTTAACTTAGGAAAATATCAATCCCCAAATTATTCATCCATATTTCTTATTTCCTACATAAAAATTCATTCACAAGAACATAAACATTTTTGACATTTCAAAAAAAAAAATGTAAAGGTACATACAAAGTTGTGTGTTGTAAGTGGAACATTCTCCAATACTTCTACATGCAATTCCTCTCCAGTAAGCCAGGAAATGTCAGTGTCCCAGCCAATTGGCTTCTTCTCTCTGAAAAGTGTAGACAGAAGCCTTTCTTGGTAATCATACCTAAAAATCTTCATATACCTCATGCTGAAGATATGAAAATTGGTTATTGAGGGGCTAGTAATGGTGAGGGAGGTTTGGCTCCCTGGTCTTCCATCGTTAGAAATTTAAATGGCAATAAATTAATTTTTAAGTTTACCCCAAATAAATGTATCACTCTTGGACAAACAGCAGGGTAAAGAGATGTACTCTTTTCTTCAAGTCAGCTCCAGAAAAGACCTACAACAGCAGAAAATGGATTGTTCCTGGCATCCAAAAAAAAAAAAAAAAAAAAAAAAATCACAGGTACGGATATATCTATCCAAAGAAAAAGAGTGTCAAGGGACAACATGCCCCAAAAAGGATAATTTTTAAAACGGGATTCAAAACTGGGAGGGGGTATCTTGGCATGATTTTAGATGCTTTCTGAAAGAAAAATAGTTCAGTATAAAATGTTAATTGATAAGCCTTTGTGAAACTATAAGTTTGTACTAAAAACAGGGGAGTGGGGACCAGGCCACTATTCAAATGAGTCACATTCAAAATGGTTTAAAAATTTTAAGAATCACAAATTCCAAGTCAAGTCATTTGATCAGAGTAACACTATGGTCATACACAAAATATCTAATACTAACTCTTCAAAGGGTCTACAAGATTTGTTTAATTTAATATTGTTTTCTAAAGCTGATTTTCAATTCCCAAGGTTTAGATAAAGATCTTAGAGAAAACCCCAAAGTTTAATGTCTGAGTTTTTTTTAAACAAAATGTCACATCACATACAAACCATACCCATCCTGAATTCTGTAAACAGCACAGCACTCTGGGATTAGACCTCTCATCATCAGTGCTTTCTTTAGACTGTCCCGGACTGTAACTCCACACCTTGCAGGTACCTACAGTATCATAAATGTATATGAGGCAAAGGAAAAAATTATGCTTTTCACATCGTTTTAAAAAACTCAATAACTTACCTTGATAATATAATACCTTGAATGTCACATGGATATTATGTCAGATACAACATCACTACTACAGCTAACTTAATATGAAAGGGAGATTATGACAAATATCTATTACTATTCACCAACTTAAAACAAATTTCATTAAAATTATAAAATATTTAAACATGTAGAAGAGAACAAAAAATATAACAGATCCCTATGTACCTATGACTGAGGAAAAATAGATGTCAACATTGAAAACAAAATCAATTTTGATCCAACATTGTTCAAAGCTAAAAACTGTTTAATCCTTCAATCACATTGATGGTCCTTAAGAGATGTCTTACTGATCCTAAATGCAGGAGAAAAAAAATACTTGTCTTAATGTATATAACTGATATTTGTTGTTTAGTTGCCTAGTACCCCTATATCCTCATGGAAACTGCCCTTTCCTAAAAATTCACGGGGTACTGAAGAGGATCTCAGTCAAGCATCATTACTTTTCTGGCTACATGTGACATAAGCTGGCTAATCAGTGTTCCATATACGTGGCAATAGCAACTGTCCCAGGACTAGATATATGACCCCAAAACTACTTATAGAGAGACACTGGTTGAGAGACTTCTTCTAGTATAGTTACAGCATGACAAGCAGATAGAAATCTGGAGCCCCCAAGGGCCATCTTTCCCATTGCACTGAGAAAATCTGGTTACAGAATGAAGCTAACCTGGGGAGAAGCAGAGAGACACTGGTGATGGAGAAGGAAGGGCCACTAGAAAGAGAGATAAAAAGAATCTTTCTGTATATTTGAAATAATCCCTATTTTGATCTTTACCCTATGTCCCCAACTCCCAGTGAATTTGAATAATTTATAACTGAAAGCGAACTGACAAACACAATGTGGACTTAAGTGAGGCAGTGGGAGTCCAGGTTAGGCAGTTTTAATGGTGTGGGTGGGGGAGAAGTGGAGACAATAAAATTAAAGGTTTCATTCTTTTAAATTACTAAAGTGCTTAGCAAACCCAATATTCCCAAAGAAACTGAAAATCTTTATGCTAGAGGGGAAAAAAATGGAGTAAGGGTAGATATAAGACAGCTGACTTTAAATAGCATATTGAAAGAGGAACAATCCAGAAAGCCAAATTAGGACCTATGATTAGAAAAAACCATGATCCCAAATTTAGCTCAATATAACCATTAAAACTACCCAGCAAGGGAAAAGTGCCTCACAGAGTAGGCTCATCATTGGAGGTATGCATGAGACCGAAATGGTACAGCTGATTCTCTTTATTTGTGCAATTCTGTATTTGCGATTTGTCTACTTGTTAAATTTATTTGTAACCCCCAAACCAGTACTTGCAATGCTTATGTGAACAAGTGCAGAGGAGCAAGTCCAACGCGCACTTTGCCAGCTGAGGCTGAACAAGGTGACACTGTGCCTTCTTGTTCTAGTTCTCATACTGCAAACAAGTGCCCTATGCCAGCGGGCTTTTAAGCGAATGGGCCCCAGCAGACTGAAAAAAATAAACCACCTAGGGGTCAATATATAGAAGCCATCTCTGGCTCATTTACATAATAGTAACCCTGTAGTTGCTCTTCACTAAATCAGTGTTTGAAGAAATTTTACAGAACACAACTACCACGCATTAGCCATACCTTCCAGAAACATTGAACTGAAGGGAAAACTCACCTTTCCCCTCTGTTACTCATATTCTCCTTATTCTAATGCAAAAATTTCTTGATTAGCAACCCAATCTTTAGTTTTAAACCCCATTCAATCTATCCTATTCCATGGTACAGATATCTTTCTAAAGAAGGTATTTTTAACTTCTGTATGTGTCAGACTTCTGAGAATCTAATGACTCAGATGCTCTCTCTGACAGAAAATTTCAGGGAGGGTTCATGGAACTTGAACCCATGGATGGACTCATGGGCTCAATCCATACTTGAGCCCATGTATGGATTGCTGAGGAGCCCAGTGAACTGACTCTTCTCGCTTCCGAGATCAGGCAAGATCGGGCTGGTTCAGGGTGGAATGGCCATAGACTGAACTCTGATTTAGAACCCCTAGGTATAACCTTACATTTCATAAGTCTGCTGAAAATTGTCCCATTATTTATAAGGCAAAATTCAAATTCCATACGGCATATAAGGCAATAAATGAACTGGGACTCTCAACCCTTCAGTTTCTCTGTTAATCTCCCTCACGTATTTCTGTAATGCCATTTTCAAATATAGCTATGCGCCCTTATGCTTCTTTGCACAGATTGATTCCAAGGTGTACGTTTATTCCATCAGCAGGCAAAAATTTGGTTTTCCACTTTCACAGAGGGAAAGTCATCAATCACTCCTTCATTCCACTTCTGTAGGCTGATTTTTTTGGTACTATTTGCTCCTTCATGATAGTGCCTGTTCAATAGACTGTGAGACCAGTGGAACAGAAAAAAACAAAACAGATTCCAATACATGAAGGAAATAAGGATAAGATAAAGACAGCATCTAAAATAAGGTAAAGATTAACTTTTTAATAATTGACGTTGGGACAACTGGAACCAATCTACAAAAAAAGGTTCATCCATACCTGATACAGCGTATGAGGATAAACTATAAATAGAGCAAAGAATTCAAATGTTGAAAGTAGGAAGGGACAAACCATAAAAGAATGGAAAGAAAACAAAGCAAACTCCTTTACAACCTCAAAAGAAGAAGGCCTTTATAACTATAATGCAAAATCTGGAAACTATAGAAGAAAAATAGTAAATTCAGCTACATAAAATCAAGAGCCTTTTTAGATGGCAAAACACATTATAAGCAAAATCAAAAGACAAATGCAAACTGGGACAAATACTTGCAACACATATAAGAGGCGTATATTATGTAAAGAAAGCTCCTGAAAAACAGATCAAGACCAACAACCCAATGAAAAAGTGAGCCAAGTGCATGAAAGACAGCTGATAGGAACAGAAATATAAATGGCCTTAAACATATGAAAAGGTGGTGTTCAACCTCACTGAGAAAAGCAAGCTCAAACCTGCCAAGATAGTTCTCATTTACCATATTGATTGAAAACATGCTCTGCTGATGAGGTGGGGGTACGAAGGCCACTCCTACATTGCTGGTAGCAGTGTGAAATTAAGTTGGACCTATGAAGCAAAATCTGAAAGTGCCTATGAAAATCACAAATGTGAGCTTCTCTGATCAGACAAACCTACTTTTGGTGTACTACACTGGTACACTGCAGCTGTGCATCTCTTTCTACAGATACACCCCAATGTGTCTAGCCATTTACCCCTTGATGGACATTTGCGTTATACTCAGTTTTGGACTATTGGAAGTAAAACTACTGAGAACATTTTTGTACAGATCTCTGGTAAAACCAATATTCTTCTCCTTATTATTCAAAATAGTTAAAAAGATATCATTTTACAGTGCTTCCATGAGAATTTTTAAATTGTATTTTATTGATTATGATATTATAGTTGTCCTGAATTTCCCCCTTTGCCCCCCTCCACCCAGCACCCCCTAGCCCCTCAGGCAATCCCCCCACCATTGTTCATGTCCACAGGTCATGCGTATAAGTTCTGTGGCTGCTCCATTTCCTCTACAGTACTTGACAACCCCACGGCTACTTAGTGACTACCTATTTGTACTTCTTAATCCCTTCACCTCTTCTACCCCTTTCTCCTCCCATCTGGCAACCATCTGGTAACTTTCTTTTCTCTCACTGCTTTTAAGAATCTCTCTTTACCTTTACCCTTTGACATTTAATTATGTTGTATCTTGGAGTGGGCCTCTTTGCATCCATCATTATTGGGACTCTCGGCCCTTCATAGACTTACATGTCTATTTCCTTCACCAAATTAGGGAATTTTTCTTTCACTGTTTTTTGTTTTTTTTTTTCCTCAGATAGATTTCCTTTCCCTTCTCCTTCTGGCACCCCTACGATGTGAATGTTGGGCCTCTTAAAGCTGTCATGCAAATTGACAACTCAGTAAAACAGCCCAGAGGTTGTTTATACGATCCTCATTTTTTCCTTTTTTCTTGTTTTGTGTGGTTGTTTATTCCTGCCTTATGTTCCAAATCATTGATTTGATTCTTGGCCTCATCCACTCTACTTTTGTTTCCTTGTAAATTGTTCTTTATTTCAATTAGTGTATCCTTCATTTCTGAGTGGGTCTTTTTTTATGCTGCTGAGGTCCTCACTAAGTTCCTTGAGCATCCTTGCAACCAGTGTTTTGAAATATCTCCATTTCCTTCAGCTCTTTTTATGGAGTTTGGATCTGTTCTTTCACTTGGGCCATGCTTCCTTGTCTCTTCGTTTTGGCAGCCTCCCTGTGTTTGTTTCTCTGTATTAGGTAGAGCAGCTTTGACTCTGTGTCTTGGTAGTGTGGCCTAATGTAGTGTGTTCTGTAGGGTCCAGTAGCACTGCCTCCCGTATCACTCAAGCTGTGTGCTTGGGGTACACCCTTTGTGTGGGCTGAGTACACCCTCCTCCTGTGGTTGAGCCTTGGTTGCTGTTGGCAAGTCAATGGGAGGGATTTACCCAGGCCAGTCAGCTGCAAGGACTGACTGTGACCACTGACCACCAACCTCTGTCCTCTGTGGAGGATCAGCTGTGCAGGGGCAGGGTGGTGGTGCTTCCACGTGGTCTGTAGCTACCCACTGGGTGCTTTGGCCCTGGGGTTTCCGGATAGCGCAGGCCAAGGTCAGCCCCCACTGGTGTTTTGCCCGGGGCACTCTGCCTGAACTGTAAAGCAATCTGAGAAGGCTGCTACCTGTGCTGCGCTTGCAGACTCCCAGGTGAAGCCAAGCTGTGAATCTAATCTGGCTGCCACTAGGGCTCACTGAAGCCAGTTGTTGTTTGATGGGATTTAGGAGCAAAGACCAGCCTTCTCATGGAAAAGCAGCTTGGGTGGGCCTGTATATTGGGTGGGGCAGGGTCTCTGGGGATCTCCAAGGCAGGTCAAACAGTGTTAGCCAGGATGACGGAGTCTCAGATATGGGACCAGCTTACTGGCTCTGGGGGGAAGGTTTAGGAAAGGGACAAGGGCCTCTGCTCACCTTGATGCCAGACACTTCAGTTTTCCCCTCTATATCACTGGTGCCTTTCAAGCTGCCATCCTGGTGCTGGAGCTCAGAGGGAGTGAGTCTGAGTGAGTCTGTGTGTGGATTGTTAAAGAGGAACTGCTTGGGTTCCAGCAGTTTCTTCTTCAGATTCAATCCCCACTGGTTTTTGCAGCCAGAAGTTGTGGGCACTTATCTTCCTGGCACTGGCAACTTGGGCTGGGAGGCCTGGTATGGTTCTGGGACTCCTCTCTCCAAAATATCCCTCCCAAATTTTAATCCATGTGGGTGTGGGACCAGCCTGTTCCCTGTCTGCGCCCCTCCTACCATTCTGCATGGATGTGGTCTCTTTAATTCTGTAGTTGTCCTTCAACTTGATTTCATAGTTGTCACACTCCCATTCAGTTCAATTTCTGATGCTTCAGAGTGATGGTTATTCTATATTTTAGCTGTAAGTTTGATGTGGTTGTGCAAACAGGTGAGCCATGTCTGCCTAGGCCACCATCTTGACTGGATGATGCCCATTTTTTAAAATAGGGTTGTTTGGGGTTCTTTGTGGTAGAGTTGTAGGAGTTTCTTAAAATATATTCTTAAGCCCTGGCTGGTGTAGCTCAGTGGATTGAGCACGGGCTGGGAACCAGAGGGTCCCGGTTTGATTCCCGGTCAAGGGAATGCCTAGGTTGCGGGCCAGGTCCCCTGTGAGGGCCATGTGAGAGGCAACCATACATTGCTGTTTCTCTCCCTCTCTGTCTCCCTCCCTTCTCCTCTCTCTAAAAATAAATAAATAAAATCTTAAAAAAATATATATATATTCTTAAGATTAACCCTGTGTTATATATATGATTTACAAATATTTTTCCCATTCTGTAGACTGACTTTTCATTCTATTGAGTGTTCTTTAATTGGCATAGGTTTTTAATTTTATGTAGCCCAATTTCTCTAATTTTACATTGCCTGTGATTTTGCTGTCATATCCAAGAAAACACTGCTAAATCCAATGTTGTGTTTTCCCTCTATGTTTTCTTCTAAGAGTATTAGTTTTAGCTCTTACATCATTAATGCATTTGCAATAGCTTTGTATACGGTGTAAGGTAAGGGTCCAATTTCACTCTCATGCACATGTATACCCAGTTTTCTAAGAACCATTTGTGGAACTGGCTGTCTTTTCTCCACTGAGTAATGTTGACACCTAGTAAAAGATCCTGTGATCATAAATGTGAGAATTTATTTCTGGACTCCCTATTCTATTTCACTGGTCTATATGTCTGTTTATGCCATTATTGCAATGATTTGATTACGGTAGCTTAGCAGTAAGCTTCAAATCAGGAAGTGTGAGACCTTCAACTTTACTCTTTTACAAGAATATTTGGCCATTCAGGATTCCTTGAGATTCCACATGAATTTCAGGATGGATTTTTCTATTTCTGCAAAAAAAAAAAGGTGCTATTGAGATTTTGAAAGGGACTGCATTACTAAAAGTGCCAAACTGTTTCCCAAGGTGGTTGTACCATTGTACAGTTCCACCAACTGTGTATTAAAATCCAGTTAGTCCATATCCTCACCACCATTTGGTATGGCCAACTTTCATTTTAGCCATTCTAGTAGATGTGTAGTGGTATCTTGTGGCTTTAAGTTTGCATTTCCTTAATGACTTGTGATATGAGCATCTTCTCATGTGTTTATTTGCCATCCATATGTCTTCTTTGGTGAAGTACCTGCTCAAATTCTTTGCCCATTTTTAAACTGAGTTATTTTCTTGTTACTGAATTCTAAGAGCTCTTTATATATTCTGAATCCATGTTCTTCAACAGATGATTATTAGTCTGCGGTTTGTCTTTTTATTCTCTTAACACTGTCTTTTGAAGAGCAGAAGCGTTTAATTTTGATGAAGTCCAATTTATCAATAATAGTCCCCCCTTCTCCATGGTTTCACATTTTGAAGTTTCAATTACACATGGTCAACTATGGTCTGAAATATTAAATGAGAAGTTCCAGAAATAAACAATTCGTAAGTTTGAATGTGCAGTGGTTCTGAGTAGGGTGATGAAACCTTGTGCCATCCCACTCCATCCCACTAGGGACATGCATCATTCCTTTGTCCAGTGTATCCATACTGTATACACTATCTGCCTTGTAGTCACTTAGTAGCCATCAAAGTTATCAGATTGATAGTCAAAGTATCTCAGTAATTGTGTTCGAGTCACCCTTATAGTGCATTCTTTATACCCTCACAGTGTCTCCATCATTCAGCTCATTTGATCTCATCATATAGGCATTGCACCATTTCACATCATCACAAGGAGGGTGAGTGCAGTATAGTAAGATACTTTGAGAGAAAGGCCACAATCAAGTAACTTTTACTATAGTATATTGTTGTAACTGTTCTATTTTATCATCTCTTACTGGGCCTAGTTTATAAATTTAAACTCATCAACCACCACTGGGTGTCTTAGAACGTATTCTCCTTGAATAAGGGAACTGCTGTATGTTCATTGTGGATTGTGCTTTTTGTGTCATATTTTTTTTTTAAAGATTTTATTTATTTATTTTTAGAGAGAGGAGAAGGGAGGGAGACAGAGAAGGAGAGAAACATCAATGTATGGTTGCCTCTCACATGGCCCTCACTGGGGACCTGGCCCACAACCCAGGCATGTGCCCTGACCGGGAATCGAACCGGGACCGTCTGGTTCCGAGCCCGCGCTCAATCCACTGAGCTACACCAGCCAGGGCTTTTGTGTCATATTTTAAAAATTATTGCCAAATTCCAGGTCACAAAGATTTTATCCTTTGTTTTCCTCTACAAATTTTGTACTTTTAGGTTTAATTCTTTTTTTCCATTCCTTCCTGTGTTTGATTTTTTTTCTTAAAGAAATGTTTGGGTACCTCCTTCAAGTAGAACCTGGGAGAGGTAAACTCCTCACTAGAAAGGCCTTTATAGTGCCTCCACCCATAGCATACCAAGCTAGCTCAACTCCCAGTTTAGCTGAGTGACTCACGGGCATCTCTCAGCACTCTGTGCATATTATTCTATTGTCTTCTGGCTTCTACAGCTGCCATGAAGAAATTTGTGTTAATTTAACTGAAATTCCTTTATAGATTTTTTTCCCCTAAGTGCTTTTGAAACAATATTCTTTCATTTTGTTACATCTATAAGTATGGATTCAAATTTACTTATCCAACTTGGGACTTGTGTTTCCCAAATATTTACGTTCATGTCTTCCATCATTTCTTTAAATTTTGCTGCATTACTTTACTTCTCACTTTCTGGAACTCTTCTTGAGGCACCTAATGAAATTGTTCATTCTTTCCTTCATACCACTTAACCTCTCTTTGTATTTTTTATAACTTTTTTTGCTTTACAGAGTTCATTAATTCTCTCTTCATTCAGTTGGGTTTTATCTTTTTACCTAATCCAATGAATTAAAATTAAAAAAAAATTTTTAAAAATCTTTGCCTGAGACCCTTTTTTCATTGCTTTTAGAGAGAGAGGTAGGGGGACAGAGAGAGAAAGAAATAGCAGTGTGAGAGAGAAATATGGACTGGTTGCCTCCCGTATGTGCCCCAACAGAGGATCAAACCCACAACTTTGGTATGTGTTCTAATCAGGGATCGAACCTGCAACCTTTTGGTGTATGGGACAATGTTCCAACCAACTAAGCAACTTGGCCAGGGGTCCACTGAATGTTTTTAAATAAATATTATAATTTCCATAAAGCATTTAACACAGCTCTGTAGTATGCTGTAACCTTTTTTTTTTTTTTAAGATTGCAAGCCAGTGCTCAGTCCACTGAGCCACATCAGCCAGAGCTGTAGCTATCTTCACATATTGAAATTTTATTTGAAGTGTTACATTGCTACTTCCTCAAATCAGCACTAATATGTTCATTTTTTGTCCTAATGACAACTGTCTCTTTTGAACTTTCTAGTTTTCCTTTATTCTGTGTTGTTTGAATTTTTCTAACTGTTATGAAAAAATTCAAATATACAAAAATTAGAATAGTACAAATAACATCCAATTCTCTGACTCAAAATTATTTTTTTATATTTGTTTTTTCTCTCTCTCTATTTTGTTTTCCATCATACCATTTGACAGTCAGTTCCAAATTAATTGAGATTAGAAGTCAGAATAATGGTTACTCCTGAGGGTGGGTACTGAATTAGGGTTGGGGAACACAGGAGAACCTTCTCACGCACTAGAAATGTTCTGTATCTTGACCTGCATGGCAGTTACACTTGTAAAAAGTCACTCAACTGGACACCTGAGATTTGTACACTTTAAGTTACATTTCAAAAAAGAGGGTGGGGGGAGTTGCAGGCATGATGACAACGCACTCCTAAGTACTTACGCATGTATTTTCTAAGAATAAAGATATCCTCCTATGTAATAACTATTATCACACCTTAAAATTATTAATTCTATAATAGTATCTAATATTCAGTCAACATTAAAAATTTTCCAAGTCTCAAGAATGCCTTTTACAGCTCTTTGCATCTTAGTCCCAAACCAGGTTCACATACTTTATTTAGTTGTTACGCCTCTTTAGTCTTATTTAGTGCAGAATAATCCGCAACCTTTTAATCTGCATGACATTGAGGCGGTGTGTCTTAGAAGACGTCTACATTCTGATTTTGCCTGTTTCCTCATGGCGCCTAACACCCTGCGTTTCTTGTAAAATGGAAGGTACAGAAACTTGACAACTTGCAATCATTTTTAGCAATACTTCATAGGTGATAACTGTTATCCACTGACTTTTCTCTGTTGTGTTCTTTTTTTTTAAAAATTAAAAAAATTTTTACTGAATTTATTGAGGTGATACTGGTTAATAAAAATATACAGGTTTCAGGTGTACCGATCTATAACAAATTATCCGTATATTGTGTGGTCTGTTCACCACCCCAAGTCAAGTCTCCTTCCATCACCACTACCCTCCCTTTACCCTCTCCTACCTCCCCCCTTCCCCTCTGGTAATCACCGCTCTGTTGACTGTGTACGTAACTTTTATTTATTTATTTGGCTTAATCTCTTCAACTTTTTCACCAAGCCCATCCCCCTCCCCTCCGAGAGCTGTCAGTCTGCTCTCTGTTATCTACAAGTCTGTGTCTATATTTTGTTAGTTTATTTTGTTCACTAGATTCCACACAGTAAAATAATAAGGTACTTGTCTTTCTCTGACTGGCTTATTTCACTTAGGATAAGATTCTCCAGGTCTGTCCATGCTGTCGCAAAAAGTAAGATTTCCTTCTTTTTTAAATTTAAAAACCACCTGGAAGTTCTATTTTGTTCTTTCTTAGAAGTTTAATCCAGCTGTTTCTAAATCTTCTAACTCACTAATGGTAGACAGTTGCCTTGTATATTTTATAAACTGGGATTTTGTGCTTGTCGGTAGGGCAGTCTCTCCGTGAATTCCATGAGACCTAAATGGACCAGGGAGGATTTGCATTTGCTTTTGCCCTGTGCCTGAGTGCTATTACCATTCTAGGAGCAGTTGTTATGTTAATTTCTTGGGTTGAGAACCCCACATTATGGTGAAACCAGATCTATAGTTAAGTGTTCACAGGGTAATCTTTAACCTTTATCTGGAGCCCTGGCAAAGACAGACAAGTTTCATTGCTACTTATGTATGCTGGTGAATAAATATTCTTCCAGTTCACCCTTTCGCTGAAGGTAAAGCTCCTCAAAGCTCAGCTTTATACAAAGATCTAAGTCCCAACTGTGTCTGTGACACTGGCTGAAGGCCTAGTCTTGTGTTCCCATACACTGACCTTCACACCCATCCCCTTGTTGCACATGGTGAAAAACTGACCCCACAGGAGGTCACTATAACACAGGTGAACAAACTTTCCATGAAGAACCAGCATTACTAGTGATGCTGTCTCAGAAAAATAATAAAAAACTACTTTGACTTTAGTTGCATTGGAAAATGAAATGTTTTTTGTTAATATCAAAAGCAACCATATACATTATAAGAGTAGTGATATATTCAGGTGCCATATTTACTAAGTCTACTGACAGTACTCGCTACACTTGAGGATTACAGACCATCCAAAATAATTCTGCAGATTTCCTTGCTTTAAATGTTACTTACAGAGTACTCTGGTCTAATGGTGACGCTAATGATCAACAATTAAAGTTACGTAAACGAGAGGGAAAATAAATCCAAACAGAGATTTCTCAAGGGTGAAAAGTGAATCTTACCTGATAGATGTTAGACAACAAGCGAGTACTAGTTTCAAAATTCTGATTGATTCTGAACTAGTACTTAGACTTGAGTGTCAAATCTGGCACTAAAAACAACACTATTTATTACAGTTAAGGCACAGAGACTTTGGCACCAAATAATTGTCTTTTCCGCCCTTGTTTGAAATGTATGCTTCAATTTACATGACCACTGAGTATGAAGTGACAATATATTTCATTTGCAACAACTGGTCTTTCTGAAAAATACAAAGAAAAGGCAAGGATGATATTTAAAGTCGACTCACCACTGTCCTCTGTTTGTTGGGCAGGAAGACTCTAACAATAGGTTTTTGTGGTGACTTAGGGTTGCTCCGTGACACATCTGTGGGATTTTGAAAAACTGAAAGAGATGACGGTAGCACTGAAAGGCTAGAGGAGGAGGAAGATGTAACGGTGTCCGTTGATGCAGAGCTAGAAACAGAAAGATCAGTTCCATTCCCCAAGGATTCCAGCAACTGTTGTTCTCTTTGTTGGAGGGCATCTAGCTTGCTGGTGTACTCTTCATAGGCCTATAAAATAAAGTAGACTTACACTGAGTCTGGACTTTTTCCTGACAGTAACAAATGGAAATACAAAATTTAAGTCCTTGTTTATAATCTCTTTATAATTTAGCTAACAGGGTTTTAAGTTATATTACAAAATAAGGACTGAAAGTACTGTAAATGAACACTTTTACCTTTAAATTGATAAATCTTTTGTTATAAGATACTATATTACATTGAGAACTGATACGCATATATAAAAGAGATGTCTAGAATATCTATGAGTATTAATAAATGAAGATAGTGTAAAACACTATACTACATCAAGGATAAATGCCCTCTTCATTAAAATCTTTTTTTCTCAAAAAAGTTGTAAGCATGTAAAATTTTACACCCCTCTTGCCCTGCTCAAAGAACAGACAAACAAGTTGTAACGCAGATGAAGTATTAGGTTTGTCAAAAAACAAGACTCAGGTGTACACAATGTCAGAGCTCACTATTACCACCAAAACCTCAACAGGGCTTAGAGCAGGGCGTCAAACTCATTTTCACCGGAGGCCACATCATCCTCGCGGTTGCCTTCAAAGGGCCAAATGTAGTTTTAGGACTATGTAAGTGTAACTACTCCTTAGGTAGGGGTGAGGAGTTTGGCGCTGCCATCAGGCTGGATAAAACAAGGTGGAGGGCCGGATTTGGCCCATGGGCCTTGTGTCTGCCGCCTGTGGGTTAGAAGATGTAAAACTGCCGTGTTCCTTCTGAAACAGCTATCAGTTAAAATACTTTATTCTTCTCACTGTGGATCTCTGATGACCTCCTTCCTCATCAAATACTGATTAGAGAATAAAATTTTATTTGAAAGGTGGCTTACAAAATGCAGACAAATTCTAGGACCACTGTCCTTTTTGACTAAGGCTATAAGGTCAAATGACCATGTACATCATATTCTAAGAGTAAGAAGAATGCCGAAAATGGAATGGTGATGAAACAAATGGAATGAACTGAAATATACATGTCCGTGGTTCTTTAAGACAGTGGTAACCATCCTCCTCAACAACATGGTCCACCATTTCTCCCTAGCACCCCAAATAGACGCAGTACTATAAATAAACATTTATGTAAAGCAACAGGGAAAACAAAAGATTTAGAAATGGCAGTACTCATCTCTTAAGTTCATTATTGGGCTGCAGAGAAGCAGATGAATGCATTTTTATTTGTATAAATGCTATACATGACAAGTAAAAAACATTCTTGATAAAAGAATGAGGAAGGAGGGGGTCTTAAAACATCATTTAGATGGATGGAGTAAGTGGGGAGAAGAGGATACTGTGTACAGGATAAACTGTAACAAAATAAGGAGGTAGAAAATTGTAAGACATAGGGAAAAATTATTGACTAATATAGCTGAATGTCATACAATACCTGGGACACAGTAAGGAATCAATACATATTTGTGGAATTTAAATGAAGACTAGAAACACAGGCACAAACAGTAAGACCAAAAAAGTGGGTAAGGGACCACCACATTGTAGAGAATATCATGCTATGAACCCTGAATGTCAGTCTATAAGCAAGGAAGAATTACCAAAGGTAGAAGAAAATGAAGGAAAAATTTCATTTAAAAAAGGTCACTGAACTTGGTATGCTAGATCTTACCATATAATTTGGGGGGCAGAGGGGAGAAGGAAATACTAAAATGAGCTACTGAGGTAGAGAGTCTTCTTTACAATGTACAAGGTGCCCTACCCTGACTATGAAATGTTTGATAGCATTCCAAGGCATAAGAACTAAAGTTTTCTGTGCTGTATTCTATATAACTTTTAGTTCCAAGTGCTAATCATTTAAGGGCGGCTCTCTTAATGTGATCCATTTACTGAGCCTTCAATAAATAAATAAGTAAAGAGAGGCAGGGGAGCGGGGAGAGAGTGGGATGGGGAGAGAGAGAAAGAGACAGAGAGAACGTGTGCATGCTTGCATGTGCCTGGCATCGTTTGGGGCTCAGTCCACAAAAACAAAGACCGATGAAATTCCTACCCTTTGAAGATTGTACACACGCAGTCTGGTAGACAAAAGTTCCTCCTTCCATAGAACAAATATTATTTATTGGGCAGCACATTCACTACACAAAGTTAACCTTAGAAAAAGTAATACATGTAAACAACAAAAAATTTCTGAATATTATTTATCAAAACGTTATCCTTAATTTCTGGAAATACACTGTTCCCTTCATTGTGGCTTACAAACAATTATTTCACAGCATTTATCAGTACCTCTTCCTTTTCTTAAGCATAAAACATTGACCTATTCTATCTCTCTCCACTGTCACAGCTGCAATCTACCAAAGCACTTGCCTACCTTGTTTTGTACCTGGCATGGCTGACGTCACCCTATTATCCTGACGGCATTCAGTGTGGATATGGGTTACTCTTTTAATACTCTTACCTTCAAGTTCTTTATACCTCACATCTCCAAAGACACTTATTTCTACACCACCTTCGAGAGCCAGAGCTTACTACACAGTTCTTTACAAAAGAGTTCCACATGATACTGAGATCTCCGTTTGGAACCTCCCACAGCACTATGCACACACACACTTATCCCACCTTCGTAAGTTTCCATCTCACTACCGTCTTACTATCATCTCACTACCGTCTCACTACCACAGTACTGTGTTCATGGTCAACATTAATCCCTTCAAGTTTCTCAGACTTGGGTCTTTGTTGTCTTAATTTCCCCAAAGAATAGTGGCTCTCTATTTCAACAATGCCACTGATAACATCTTAGATTCTCTGGCTAATTCTCATTCTTTCACCAACCTGCTTATTAAGTAACAATCTTGGGTAAATCCTACAACTCATTCATTCCATTCTTTCTCTCAAGTTATATATACAATATATTGCTGGGGAAAATGATAAAGCTAGGCCAATGAGGTCCATAATCAATTTACGGAACTTAGTCCTTCACACTACTGCCTGAAAATGTTACTTATTTTTAATATATTAAATTCTTCACAACACTTATTCCAACCTTTTCCATGCTTCTCCAGCTCCTAACTTCATCCCCATTCCCAACCTTTAATTCACTCAGAAAACAGCAATACCATCAAATTTATTCTGAGGATCAAAGCCATCGAATAAAAGCTTCCTCTTCTACTCTAAGCCACTTCCCACATCTTTCCCTATCCCTTTTCTGCTCTTAATTTAGTGATAGCATTGGGTGTTGACTTGGCACATGCTATCCCCCTTTTACTCTCACTTCGTCTGTTTTCTCACCCTACAAATGCAAGCCAAGTTCTCCCACATCCAGGCACACCTCAACCACTGCGCCCAACAAAATTCCCTTTGTTTAAGAGGCTGCAGATACCAGATGCTTCTTCATGAAGCAGCTTTTCTAAAACCCCATTCCTTATCAAAATCCTACTTATTTTTAAAGTTTAACTGGAACCTCTCCTTGGTAAAAATCTGAAAGAGTTACTCTTTCTCTACAGCTCCTCAGGAGTTTTACTACAGTCTTCTTTATGTGGCTAGTTTTTCCTCAATTGTGTAGTAATTTTGAGAATTAAAGGAGAGAAGTAAAAAATTATTAGAGCCTACCATATAGCAAAAATCCAGTAACTATTTTTATTTGTAGTAATAAGTAATACTACTAATTCTTGTTATGGTTATTACTGTTATTATCATATTACTTCTTTGAATTCTTGATATGACTCTACTAAACAGAGGGCATGAAACATGTTATTCATTTTCAAACTAAAAAAAAAACAATATGATTTAGATGATTCCTCCAATTGCTCTATAGATTCAATGCAATCTTTATCAAAATCTCAGATGGCTTTTTTAAAGAAATGTACAAACTGATCTTAAAATTCACATGAAGTGCAAAGGACTCAGAATAACCAAAGCAATCTTGAAAAAGGACGAAGTTGGAGGACTCACATTTCCTGATTTCAAAAGTTACTGTGAAGCTACGGTAATTAAGACATGTGGTACTGGAATAAGGATACATATTTAGAATAAAACAACAGAGTTAAGAGTCCAGAAATGAAGCCTTACATTACGGTCAATTGATTTTCTATTAGTTTTACTACTTTAGTACAGCCATAAAACAAGAACAGATCACTATGTCTTCCCCTAACTCTGATGTTAATTGTTTTCTTCTGCTCTCTGCATTGTTTGAGTACCTTCTGACCATTTCTGCTCTTATCTTTCCTGTTAAAAGCTTTCTTCAAATATCTGGTTATTCTTAGATGTCCATTCATATTTAAGAGTTAAGGACTCTTAAGATGTCAATACTATCCAAAGCAATCTATAGATTTGACGCAATCCCTATCAAAAATCCAAGTGTGTTTGCAGAGATAGAAAAAAATCCATCCTAAAATTCATATATCTCAAAAGATTCCAAATAGAAAAAAGTTAGAGGTCTTAAACTTCCTTATTTCAAAACTTAGTTTTCACTACAGTTGTCAAATCAGTGTGGTACTGGCATAAAGTTAGACACATAAACCAATGGAATAGAGAGCCCAGAAATAAATTCTTACATATGTGGTCAAATAACTTTGGACAAGGGCATTTATTAAAATTTCCATTCAATGAGAAAGGATTTTTCAGCAAATGGCAGTGGGAAAACTGGATATGCACATGCAAAAGCTGGACCCTTACTTTATAGCATACACAAAAATTAACTCAAAATGGATCAAAGACCTAAACATGCAAAATAAAACTACAAAATTCTTAGAAGAAAACACAGGGAAAGGCTTTATGACATTGAGATTGGCAATGATTTATCAGATATGATACCAAAGGCACAGGCAACAAGAGGAAAAACAAGTTAGATTAATCAAAATAAAAGTTTTATTGTGAATCAAAGGACACTATCAACAGAGTGAAGGGGGAACCCACAGAATAAAAGAAAATATTTGCAAATTATCTGTCCCGATTAGAATTGACATTAAGATATATAAAGAACTCCTACAACTCAATAACAAAAAGCAAGCCAATTAAAAAATGTGTGAAAGAGCTGAATAGATGTTTCTGCACAGAAGAAATACAAATGGCCAGTAAGCAAACAAAAAGATGCTCAGCATCATTAATCATCAGAGGAATGCAAATCAAATAAAAAAAAAACAAACAGAAAATACATTTTGGCAAGTATATGGAGTAAGCGGAACTCTTGCGTATTGTTAGTGGAAATGTAAAATGCAGCTGTTGTCGATAACAGTATGACAATTCCTTAAAAGATTAAATATATAATTACCGCATGATTCAGTTAATCTCACTTCCCGGTACCAACCCAAAGAAATAAAATCAGACACTCAAACAAGTATTTGTACACCTGTGTTCATAGCAGCTTTATTCATAATAACCAAAAGATGGAAACAACTACAAATTGATGGTTATCCATTGATAGATGAACAGACAAACAAAATGTGGGGCCAAAGTAGGTTTACAGTTCTGGGTATGCAAAAGAATTTATTCTTATTTATTATGATATGATTTTTCCAAGCAAACAACTGTAAAGCTACTTTCACCCCACCCTGTAAACATACAATGGAATATTATTCAACATTAAATAGGAAGAAAAATTTGCATATGATACAGTATGGATGAACACTGAAGACATTGTGGTAAGTCAAATAAGCCAATCACAAAACAACAAATATTTTATAATTCCACATTATATGAGGTTCCTAGTCTAGTCAAATTCATAGACACAGAGGACAATAATGAGTCTCAGTGGGTAATCAGTAGATCTGGCTTTTTACTAAAGGTACTTCAAATACCAGTACTCACAGGTGTTTACCCTGGGTCAACTTTCCGCAGGGAAGAATACTGTCATCTCCAGCCAGGCTCCTCTCTTTGTAATGTATCAAAAGATGGTAAGTTCAATGTCTTAACTCATTTATATGTTTATTATTTGCAATCACATCCCTTGATTAAAATACAAGCTGCTTAAAGACAGAGATTTTTGTTGTTTTATTTTTAAAAATTGTTATATCCCATCCTGGATGGGTGATTCAGTTGGTTGGAACGTGTACACCTGTACACCAAAAGGTTGCAGGTTGTATTCTCAGCAGGGCACCTACCTAGGTTGTGAGTTCAATCCCTAGTCAGGGTGCACATGGGAGGTAAGCAATGTTTTTCTCTACCATCAATGTTTCTGTTGATCTCTCTCACTCTCAAATCAGTGAACAAATCCTTGAATGAGGATTAAATAAAAACTGCTATATCCTCAGAGCCTAGGAAAGTATAAATGTGAGCAGGCACTCAACATGTATCTGTTGAATTTTTGGAGCACTTAATGTGTCAGGAACTATGCTATTTCATATTTATAAACTCAATTCATCCTTAAATTATCATGTGATATTATTCCCATTTTACCAATGAGGTAAGATAAGGAAAGGTTAGGTAACTTGTTTGCAGACTAAGGTACAGGTAGGACTAACACATAGGGTCTGTGTGACTCCATGTTTCCTCTTAATCACTATATTACACTGCCTTCTACAAAGAAATTGTATAGTGTTAGTCCTGAAAATAAGAATTTACACGCTAATGATATAACCTATGAGGTGTGGTCTGCTTTATGCTGCCCAACTAAGATGTAACTTGAATACTAAAAAGGCTGAAGGATGTGTGTGTGGAAGGAGGCAGTGAATCCCTGCTATAGTGAGACATGAGTACTGAGGCAAATGTATTAAATGTCTCCCAGACAGAGAAATGGTTGGCAGAAAAAAAACTGCTGGTTATCTAATTCTGATTAACAAAGAATTACTATTTTTCCCAGGACTATTTTCTTCCTTATGATTCCTTTGCTTGTCTTCCTCAGACATACAAGTAAAAGAGAAAGCATGGAATATTAGAAAGCAAAGTATTCAGAGGTATGAACTCCAGTCCTGGCACTGACATTAACTTGCAATGTGCTCTGGAATAAGCCATATGAAGAGAATAGTATATTAGCAGTTATTTCCCAACTTCCAAATATGTATTAGAAATGCAAACTTACTTTCTCATGAAATACTCAATATTTACTTTGCCCTTTAAAAAGTAATTACATGACTACATTAGAAATTTAGTTTAGGAGTCTGTCAATCCATGCCTAAAAATCTCTGGCATTTGAAGGCGAAGGCAAATATTTAGGGTTATATCCCTAAATAAATGACTAGTATTTATAGTGGAGCCAGCTTTTACAGGGAGAGACAGGATGTGTAGTGGTAAGCAGTACAGGCTGTGGAAACCGAGTGACTTACGGAAGGAAACGAATGCCAAGAAAGCTTATCTGTGATTAGAATAGTGACGACTACCTCATAGGAGTAAGGACAGTGACACTCAAGGCTTTATATAAAAGCCTCAAGACACTATTAAACAGTAAAGCTAAGTAATTTTTAGCTATTTAAATATTATAAATTTTACCTAAAAGAAAGCAAAAACCAATTTGGGGGAGATCTGTTCTGGAAAAAATAATTTTACAAAATTCTCCCTATTTTTTAATATAGTAACTAGTTTTCTGACCTCTATTACAGAAGGCTTTCTTATCTCTATTTATTTACTACACAAGAGAAACAAGATTAAGAAGCATAATAAAGACAAAGCTACTGTATTCTGCCATGTATAATGCACTCCTGTGTATAAAGCACACCCATGTTTTTGGCCTAAACTTTCAGAGAAAACCTTTCACTTAATTCTTTCATTTAATTTCTCATTTATTTCTATGTAGAAACAAAACCAATTATCATATTCTGGGGTATTATTTTGCATACAGATATCATTATTGCTTTTTAGAGTTACAATTTTAATGCATAAGCATAAATAATTAAAAACATTTATATAGATACGGAATTAGCACTACCCATGTATAATGTGCATCCTTATTTTTCCTTAATATCTGGGCAAAAAGGTGAGCATTATACACAGCAAAATATAGTAGTTCTCTCTTACCATTATTATTATTTCTTTTTATCATCACCTGAGGATATATTTATTGATTTCCTTCATGTGCCCTGACTGGGGACCAAGCCCACAACCTAGGTATGTTCCCTGACTGGGAATTGAACCCATGACCTTTCTGTGCATGGGACAATGCTCTAACCAACCGAGTCACACAGGCCAGGGTCTTCCCATTATTTCTAATCCCACCCCCTTAGGTAACCAATATTTTATGTACAAATGCTTTTTTTTTAAGTTCATTTTTTTTCAAAATTACTACAATACGCAAAAGCTTACCTCCAGATATATTGATGGTGGATTATGCTCTCCACCAAATTTGTCCAATAGTGCCTCTATATGTTCCTGTGTCAATTTAATCATTTGTTTGATATTCCACACCTAAAAAACATTTTAAAACAATTTAAATAAAAATCATTTAGAATAAAAATTAGAAAATACTTCAACATTTCTTATTAAAATATTGCAGTAACTGCCAGCGATCCTTGAAATTTGGAGCTTAGAAAACTTAGAGATCAGTTAGTAGTTTCCCCTTTTATTTAACATTTTACAATTTTTTTCACGCTATTAATACAACATATTCTCAATTATAAAAAATTCAAATAATACATGAATATTCAGAATAAACAAGAATCTCTTTGTACTTTTCCCACATTCCTGGCCCCCCGCCGAAAGATAAGTGCTGTTTATAGTTTTGTATGCATCTTTCCAGATCTTTTTACTTGAGCAAAAAAACATAAACACATACATGAGGTCTGTCTGGAAAAAGTCCAGCCATTGTTAATATAATGAGAACAGTCTGAGCGACATATAATCCAGTAGCTAAGGAGAGTGGACTGGAATGCACACGTGTGAACAATGACGACTTCACTGTACTAGCCAGTGGGGGCGGCAGATGCTGTTGAGTGAGCATGTGTGCTGTGTGGCCATCGCATTTGAAATGATTGAGTGAGTAATTATGAATCTGCATCAAATTTTGTGTTATGCTTGAACGTTCCTCCTTGGAAACTAACTATTTGGATGATTCAGAAGGCTTTCGGGGACAATGCAATGAGTGCAGGGCAAATAAAAATGTGCCACAAATGCTTCAAAGATGGTCGAGAATCTGTTGAAAGTGATCCACGTTCTGGAAGGCCCGCAACAAGCAGAACACCTGAGAGTGCTGAACATGTACGGGCTGCAGTCAACAAAGATCAGCAACTGACAGTGTGAGAACTAGAAGCTGATCTGGGGATTCCAAAAACTACTGTGTATGGGACTTTGACACAGGATCTTGGCAGGAAACGTGTCATGGCAAAATTCGTTCTGCAGTTTTTGCTACCAGAGCAGAAGAAACATCGTGCTGCAGTTGCTAATGATGCTGTGAGAACTGTGTGAGGTTCCAAGGTACCTACTTAGGAGGGGACTGAGGCATCGCTGTCCTATGTACAATGTTTCTTGTATCTCATATCTTCTTCAATAAATGCCTCTAGGGAGTGTCACATTACACGGCTGGATACTTTATGGACAGGCCTTGTCACAAATGTAAAAAAATACTCGCATACATGCAAAACAAATATCATATCTAAAAATACTTTAACACGCCCGGCTGGTGTAGCTCAGTGGATTGAGCGCAGGCTGGGAACCAGAGGGTCCCAGTTCGATTCCCGGTCGGGGCACATGCCTGGGCTGCGGGCCAGGTCCCCGTGAGGGCCATGTGAGAGGCAACCACACATTGCTCTTTCTCCCCCCCTTCTCCTCTCTCTGAAAATAAATAAAAAAATGAAATCTTTAAAAAAAATAAATAAAAAAAAATATTTTAACACTTGTTTTTTTTCACTGAACAAAATCTCTCAGAACTCTTTCCATGTCGATATATATATATTTTCTTTTTAAATGATTATTATATACACATCCTCTTAAATGGTTATATTAAATACAGCCCTGACTGGTGTGACTCAGTAGGTTGGGTGTCGTCCTGCAGATCAGGTCCCTGGTTGGGGGCATGTTAGAGGCAACTGATCAATGCTTCTCTCCCTCTCTTTCTCCCTCCCTTCCCCTTCTCTCTAAAAAGTAAATAAATAAAATCTTTTAAAAATTATTATATTAAGTATAGATACATTCATTTAATTTCATAATATTGTTGTGACACTGCTTATTTCAATGATTTTCAAACTTTAATGGTAAACTAAGGTTAGGTGGGCATAAATAACTTTACTTATATACTCCAAAGTACCTAACAGGAGGGAAAATCCCTTGAAAGAAAAGCAGGGGAAAATTAAGAGCAAGACTTTATTTTATCAATGAGACACATTATTGGCAAGGCTCCAAGACTTATCCATTTATCCAGTCAGCCAACCTACAATTCAGAAGTCTAGTGGTTGTAATACAAGTATGTGTTACCTATTTATGTTAAGATATATAAAAAATCTTGTATTTTTATGAAAAATGAGTTCAATTTATTTGAGTGGTTTAAGAACCTACTTTGCAAATTACGTATGTGGTAGATTACTCTTTTAAACTGAATGATCTACACCTTCAATTTTAATGTGAGCAAAAATGTATTTAACATAAATATAATACACACTAGAAATTATGGCCTTTAAAACTACTTAAAATTATAACAAAAAATGTGAGAATATTTAAAAATGTACGAGGGGGAAAAAATGAGCAAAGGAGTTTCAGGACCCCTGACTTATCTAATAATTCCCTTACTACAGGGCATTTAAATTATTCCATTTTTCTCAACTTCAAAATGTTTCAATGAATAGCTCTGAATTGTCTTTTGGGACAAAGTTTCAAGTTCCCCTTTTAGATATCCAAGCAAAAGATTCCTGGACTGAAGGATATGCACATTTAAAAATTGAATAACTATGCCAATGGTCTTCCAAAAGAAAAAAAGTACCAAGTCATATCTTACTCACAGGGTGTGCGTCCACCCTCTCCCTTAAAATCTCCCCAAACTGGGTATCATCAAACTACAAAACATCCACCAATCTGAGGGGAAAAGGCAGTCTTGTTGTTTAATTTGTATTTCCTAGAAAGCTGACCATTTTTCATGTTTATTTGCCACTTAAACTTCTTTTTGGATAATTCTCTATCCATATTCTTTTTCCCTCCTATTTTTTTCTTGTTGATTTATAGATACCATTTGTTATGGATATTCTGGATATTAATCCTTATTCTTCTACAAATGCTGCAGTCTTTCCTTGTTTTTCACTTTATATCTCTTTTGTCATATAATGTCTTGCAACTCAAAGTGTGGTCCACAGGCCAGATGCAGCATAATCTTCTGGAAGTTTTTTAGAGCAGCAGAATCTCAGGCCCCATTTCAGACCTACTGAACTTTAACAAAATAATTCATATTAAAGTTGAGAAGTGATGATAAAATTTTCAAATTTTTGCTTCAATCAGATAATGCAGCATTTCCCTTCATGACTCCTTAGCTATTTCTCATGTCTGCGAAGAGTAGCAGATGTCTGGTTTTCTCAAGCTACATTTACCCCCTAGGTGATCTTATCCAATCTTGTGGCTTTATAAGTCAAATATGGACTGATAAAGCCCAAACTTTCAATCAAGCTCTGTCACTAATCTCTCTATTAAGAAAGCTTAGAGGCATCTTGAACTTCATATGTTCAAAAACTAACTTCTGATCTACCCTTGAGCCCCCCAAATACTTGTTTTTCCTACAGTCTCGTCATCTAAGCCAAATTCTCTCTATAATAAGTGCATTGACTACCTGGCAGAACTGCTTTATAGTAAAAACCTGATATATAAAATGGATTGTGTTTCAGGTTTATTAACTACTCTGAGACCAGAAACATGTTTTATTCATCTTTTGTCCCCTCATTGTTTATTCTGGGTTCTCAGTCCTAACAGGTACTCAATTAATGCTGGAGCTAAGATTTCAGCTGTCTTCAGAATAGGATAAGAAAAAAATTAATCCTGTTCAGTGATTCTTTTCAACCCAGTAAATTAAGGGCTCTAGTACCCACAGCTTTTTTTTCAAAGCTCCATAGATAAAACTCATGGGCAGTTAGGATAAAGAATCACTCCTCTAAGGGATGGGAATCAGAAAAGAGAAATAATTAAAAAAAAAAAAAAAAGATTTGAGTTGGGGAATGAGCATGGGAGTAATGTGTAGACCAGGGGTGTCAAACTCATTTTCACTGGGGGCCACATCAACCTCGTGGCTGCCTTCAAAGGGCCAAATATAATTTTAGGACTGAATAAATGTAACTACTACTTAACGAGGGGCAAGAAGCTTGGTGCTGCTGCCAGGTAGAAACAAGCTGCCAGATAAAACAACGTGGAGGGCCCTTGGGCCTTGTGTTTGCCACTTGTGTTTTATGGTGTGAGCAAGAGGGTAGACTGAAGTGGGGAATAACAAAGGGGAGAAGTCAAGCCTTATGTCACCAACAGGAGAGGTTTATTAAATAACCAAGGAGGCATTTGGCTACGAGAAGGTATGAAGCAGCAGATACATTCACAGTATACTAGTAAGCAGATCTCCACAGGGGTGAGGGGTGTAGGTTCAGAAGACTCAAGCAAGCCCAGGGTCTGTCAATATTCAGACCCTAAATATTTGACACCCCAGGGGTGTCAAAGTCATTTTCACCGGGGGCCACATCAGCCTTGTGGTTGTCTCCAAAGGGATGAATGTAGAGCTCCTTGCCCCTAATTAAGGAGTAGTTACATTTATACAGTCCTAAACTTACATTCTGACCTTTGAAGGCAACCGCAAAGCTGATGTGGCCCCGGTGAAAATGAGTCTGATACCCCTGATTTAGAGGATTGGTAAAGAATAGAGATCACAAAAATTGTTGAGAAGAAACAGACATTGAGGGAGGAGAAAAACTATTCAATGAAGAAAATTTACTGGATAAGAATAAAAACAAGAAATAGTGAATAGAAGACACTAGCAAGGATGGAATTTATTTATTTGCATATATTTATTTGGTCATATTTCCATACATTTGCATGGAATACATTTGCATGGATACATTTGCATATATCAGGGCTAGGAGATAACAACACGTTTGTAGGCTGAAGGGAAAAACCTGAGAAAGGCAGAACTTGAGGATGTGGAAGAGAAATGCTAACTGCTGGAAAGAAGCTTTAGAGACAGTGAGAAGAGATGGAACCTGAGTCCCAGGAAGAGGAATTAGATTGTCAGGGAAAGTTTCTGATGACAAGTGAAGGAAGACAGTGAACATGAAGACCGATACAGATAGGTTTGTAGATTTGGTTGTGAGAAGAAGATGAGTGCTGCATCTAATTTTAAAATAAAGTTTGATGTGAAGTCCACAGATGAGACTGGGAGCCCTGAGAGCTCTGAGATGAGTGGAAATTAACTGGGAAAGTGAAGTGCCACAGCGCTGCCAGACACTGCTGAAGCCCCGTGGAGGTTAATGGCATAAATTTAAAGCAGTACATTCAACTGCCTATGAGCAGTTGGTATTATCTTAGGCCCATTAAATGAAAGGGGAGGACTAGAGAGCACAAGATATTAGTAATTCTTATTGCCATTCCTTACTAAACTCTATATCGGTCCTGAGTCTGTGGGTTTTGAAGAAACAGTTTCACTAGAGAAGGCTGAAGAAGTGCTATAAATCAAGGGCCAGACAGGTGTCTGGAACCAATTTAAGGTTAAAGAAGAGGTTGAGGATTTAAGAGTGTGTTTATCATAGTCCCACAATTGCTTTGGTCAGGTAAAGAGTGCGAAATAAAAATGGGGAAGGGGTGCCCTCACCAGTGTGGCTTAGTTGGTTGGAACACTGTCCCATAAAATGAAAGGTCGCAGGTTTGATTCCCAGTCAGGGCACAAGCCTCAGTGCAAGGTTCAATCCCTGGTCCAAGTGTGTACAAGAGGTAACCAATTGATGTTTCTCTTTCACATTGATGTTTCTCTTCCTCTCTCCCTCCCTCCCTTCTCCTCTCTCTAAAATCAGTAAGTATGTCCTCAGGTAAAGATGAAAACAACAGGGTATCCATGAAATCAATAAGCAGACTCTGAGTTGAACTTAATCTAAAATTAAATAAGGACCAAAATTTTTGGGGGGTTGTACATAAAACAAAATGCATTTTATAATTGAGTATTTGATATTCAGTGAAATGATGACAATGCAAACCAGGAAAATGACTAACATCACCAAGGAAGTTAAAGTAGATAGGAAAGAGAGAGAGACCATAGGGCAAGTTCCTACCTCATCACTGTTCTTTTCTTTCTTTCTTTCTTTTTAAAGCTTTTATTTATTTATTTTTCTAGAGAGAAGGGAAGGGAAGGAGAAAGAGAGGGAGAGAAATATCAGTGTGTGGTTGCCTCCCACATGGCCCCCACTGGGGACCCGGCCTGCAAGCCAGACATGTGCCCTGACCAGGAATCGAACAGGCCACCCTTTGGTTCACAGGCCCGCACTCAAACCACTGAGTTACACCAGCCATGGCAGTTCTTTTCTCATGGGATGACTGCAAGTATTTAGCGAGCTATAAAGCATTTCACAGATTGCTTAAGACAAAAACGCAACCACCAGTTACTGATATTATCGTTAAATGTTTAAAGGTGTATGGCAGAAGTTCCTCCAAGGGGCAGCTTCCACAGGTGTACCAGCCAGGACAGGCTACATTATGCTCTGTCAAGAATCCCCAATTTGTAGCTTAAAACAAAATAAGGTTTATTTCTCTTTCATCCTATATGCCCATTTCAGGCAGATAGAAAGCCCTGTTCATTGCAGTCACTTAGACCTCAGGGTGACAGAGCAACCACCATTCTGCCAATCAACAGTCTGGAGAGAATGAAGAAAACAAACAAACGAAAGCTCTGGAGGGCCTGACAATGGCAATCAGACATGGGACATGAAATGACAGAGATTATTTCTGTTCATAAAATTGAACAGAAGTAGTTATATGGTCTTCCATGTGATTAGAATAAGAAAACTGGATGTGGCTAAAAAGCACAAATGACTACCATGTAAGGCTAATTATGCAGAAATTCATGGATACAAGATAACTATAGAAAGACATCCTGAGACTTTGGCTTACATACAATGATTACTACAGGCAATGGAAAAAAATGCAAAAATGCACTACCTCTACCAAATACTGTCCACATTTTAATGGCCTATGAATAGGTAGCCTCTTCTGCCAGAACAGTCTTTTTTTTCCATTGCTCAAACCATACTACAACACAGCCAAATAGAAAACTCCCCCCGCCAAAAGTCTTTAATATGAAAAAAAACCACAAAACCCCCCCAAAAACCCCAAAAACCCCTAAAACCCTAAGTCTCAAAGACAATGGTTATGCTTCTGCTGATTAACAAAGAAATGAACAAACACAACCACAAGAAACCTGAGATATATATTTTTTTAATGCCAATATTTGGCTAGGAAACTGAAGGACTTGAATTTAATCTAAAGATAAAAAAAAGAGGAGAAATCAGGAAATAAAACAGCTATCTACAAAGAGGAAATTATAAATATAAATCAGGGTGTTCCTGACCCATAATAATTCTATAACACCTGACTTCTGATAATAAACACTGCCACATGGCCAAAGAAAGGACATGTTATAGAAGATGGGCCAATCATGTATAGCAGGTCCTAGAGTAACATCATTTGGTTCAATGTCATTCCTTACATCATTAACAAAAAAAGAACTGATTCCTGGCCACGGCCACTGTCTGTGTGGAGTTTGCACATTCTCCCATGTCTGTTTGAATTTTCTCTTGGTAGTCTGATTTCCTCCCACATCCCAAAAATGTGCATGTCAGGTTAACCGGCACGTCTAAATTGCCCCAATCTGAGTGACTGTGGGTATGTGTGTGAGCGCACCCAGTGATGCAAAGGCATCCTGTCCAGGGTTAGTTCCAAACTGCACTCTGAGCTTCTAGGAGAGGCTCCAGCCACCCTTGACCCTGAACAGGAATAAATGGACTAAAAAATAATTACCTTACTTGTTTTCATCTATCTTCCTTAAGTGTATGTATAACTCACATTTATTTCAATGTTTTATATTAGAAGTGTTTGGGGTCTTTAGAAGTTTGGTGATGTTTATGTGTCCAGAAATATACCTAGGAACAGAACTCTTGTTTATATCAATTAGGCTATGATAAAATTGGTTTTGTTTTATGTTGTTTCACTTAAAGTCATCTATCAACAAAGTTAAGCGAGGACTTACTAACTTCATCCCATTAGCCTGGGCAATTGGGTCATGTAAGCACATGATTCCAGTTATCAACAATTAAGATTCTTTCCCAGGAATTTTCCTGAAATGTAGCTTTCTTGACTACATATTTCTTAACTATATACACATAAGACTACAGTCATATAAATGGAAGCAAATGAATGTGGAGCCATGCTCCCCGCAATGGGGGAAAGCTTATCTCCAATAGAAAACAGAAAGCAAATATTTAGAAACAAGCAAAGAAAGGTAAAAAATAGAATACAACTGGTGCCTGAGAGCCTAAGGTCCTGTCTTAACTTAGTTCCACCTTCAGTTCTGTTAGTTTTTCTAGTATACTTCCCATAAATTCCTTTTTTTGCTTAAGCTGGATTTAGTTAAGTTTCTTTTTTAACCAACACTGCTTCTGCCAAATAACATACTGACCAGAAGAAGAATTTGGTTTCAATGTCCATCACGTGGAACACCAGAAGGACAGGTTTCTTGTAGATGGCATGAAAATTAGGAAGGTATCTGGCTACAAACATACCCATCTAATCAAAGCCTCATAATGAATTCTGAAATTGGCTGGAAAGGCCAGACAAAAGACTCAAGTTGAGTAACACTGAAAAATGAACAAATCAAAGAAATATCCATATGCTAGAGTTATCCAATTTTCCTACTCTAATCATGCAGAAGGCTATACATGATTAATTCTATTCAATGTGTTATAAACAGAAATGGCCTGTGCTATTTAAGAAAGATCAGTTAAAAATCTGATCAGCAATAATCCTTATAAATTCAAATAATTATATAATCCAGTTATCAAGTATAAATAAAAGGAGTAAAAACTTTTAACACAAGGAGGTAACTTTCACAGAAACTTGGTATATTCAATAAATCTCATTTAAACAGATTCAATCAAAAGAGAAGAGAGAGAAAGGAGAAGGGGAAAGGTAACAGAAAAGTAATCGTCATTGTATGTAAATCTCCAATATGAGGATGAAAGACAGTGAATATCTGAGCAGATTAAAAGAAAGGTAATGAAAGGCTTTTTCTTATAATGAGACTGCAGGAGAAAATATTAGATGCAGAGCACTTAGGTAATATTAACAGGAATTATACATTTGCCACAAAGCAAAGTAATGACAGTGATGGAGATTTAAAACTATTCTGACATCTACTGAAAGTCTTATTCTGATTAAAGTTCGAGATGAATTTCTTGATCAAAAAAATGAAGTTAATAATTCTTTCCTTTATATACATAAGGAATCTATTGTGATAATCAAATAAAAATAGACTTTTCTAGGAGCTCTGACTTGAAGATGTAATGCTTATTTTATACTACCTTTTAAGAAAATTTAAAGTAAACAAATTTCAAAAATAATATTCAAAACTACATTTTAAAATTATATGCTAAAGCTTGAAAAAAAAGTGCTTCCGTATTTTCTCATTAATGTTAGTTTACTTTATTTATGACAGTTCTTAATTAATTGTAAAAAGCCCTACCTGAAGAGTATATACAGCTCCCAGGTTCCCAGTAATCTTAGCCTCAGAAATCCTTACAGGTAGTTAGCTAGCTAGCTCTCTTTATTTCCAAGTCAGATTATCCTTCTGACTCAGGTAACTAGAGAAAAAGGCTTTAGTCTATCTATTTCCTGAACACAGCTAAAGCCAAAAAAGAAAAGAGAGAAACACAGAGTACTTCCATGCCTCCTTGTGAACCTAAGTGACTGTCATTCATACTCTAGTCAGATTAATTCTCTTAACATAATATTCAAACACCCAGAAAACAATTTAAAAATATTGAGCATATAAATAACCACGAAAATCCCAAATCTCATGGAAAAGACATAAGATACTAACCCCAAGAGGACAGAGACACTAGAGTCATCTGACGAAAACTTTAAGGCAGCTATAATAATGCTTCAATAAGCAATCAAAAATACTCTAGAAACCAATGGAAAACTAGAGTCTCAGCAAAGCAACAGAAAACAGGATAACCAAGAGGAACTTTAGAACTAAATATTACAATAATAGAATTTTTTCTTTTTTAAAAATATTTTATGTAATTTCAAAGAGAGGGGAAGGGAGGCAGACACAGAGGGAGAGAAACAGCAATGTATGGTTGCTCTCACGTGGCCCTCACTGGGGACCTGGCCTGCAACCCAGGCATGTGCCCTGACTGGGAATCGAACTGGTGACCCTTTGGTTCACAGCCCACGCTCAATCCACTGAGCTACACCAGCCAGGCTACAATAATAGAATTTTTAAAACTCAATGGCTGAGCTCAACATCAAAATGAAGATACAGGAGTCAGTGAACATGAAGATAGATCAATAGAAATGATCCAATGTTAACAGCAGTAAGAAAAAGAATTGAAATAAAAAAACAGAACCTCAGTGTTCTTTGAAACAATGAGCTCTAACATTTCTTTCTTTTTCTTTAAAGATTTTATGTATTTTATTTTTAGAGAGAGGGGAAGGGAGGGAGAAAGAGAGTGAGAGAAACATAAATGTGTGGTTGCCTCTCATGCGCCCCCTACTGGGAACCTGGCCCACAACCCAGGCATATGCCCCGACTGTGAATTGAACCAGAGACCCTTGGGTTCACAGGCCCATGCTCAATCCACTCAGGTTCACCAGCTGGGGCTGGGTTCCAACATTTCTGTCACTCAACTTCCAAAAAGAGGTGGGAGTGAAGCAATTAAAAAAAAAAAAAAGAAGAAGAAGAAATAGAGCATGGTAATGGATTTATGGTGGGCCCTTCCCTGAGCACCCCTTGTAGTGTACCTGTGTCAGAGTAAACTGCAACCTCGAACCATTGCCCAGCCTCCTTATCTGTGGGCTGTGAGCACTGAAGGGGGTAGTATAGTGTGTGTGTGGGGGGGGGGGGGGGGGAGGAAAACAAAAGAAGAAATAATGGTTGAAATCTCAATTAAAAAATTATTTTTAAATTGATTTGAGAGAGAGGAACGAGGGAGAGGGAGAGAAAGAGAGAGAATATCACTGACTTGTTCCACTTATTGACTCATTCACAGGTTGATTCTTGCATGAGCCCTGACCTGGGATCAAACCTGCTACATTGGCTATCAGGATAATGCTCTAACCAACTGAGTTACCCAGTCAGGGTGACACCTCCCCAAATGTGACAAAACACATAAAAGTACAGATCTGGAAAAGTTAATGATTGCCCAAATGGATAAATACAAGAAATACACACTCACATACTAAGTGTTGAAAACTAAAGACAAAGAAGTTATCTTGAAAGCAGACAGAGAAAAATGACCCATAAACTGTAAGGGAACAACATTTCTGATGACTAGAGATCTCTCATCTGACACTATGAAGGCTGAAAAGAAGTAGCACATTTTAAAGTGCTGAGAGAGCCCTGGCCAGTGTGGATCGGTTGGTGGGATGGTTGTCCCATAGATCGAAAGATCGCAGGTTCAATCCTCGGTTGGGGAGTGTACAAGAAGGCAACCAAGTCGATGTTTCTCTCACATCAATGTTCTCTCTCTCGTTCTCATTCTCTCTCTCTCCCTCCTCCCCCTGCTTCAAGAAATGAAAAAAATCCTCAAAAAAGGATAAAAATACATAAAAGTATCTGATGGGTAGATGTTATATTTTTTAAAAACAGCTCTTTCTATGCCTAGCACAGCCATGGCTTATAGTCCCAAGAAGTATCTGAAGTGTGTAGCAGCTCCAAAGCATCAGATGCTGGGATAAACTGACCGGTGTGTTTGCTCCTCAGCCATCTACTGGTCCCCACAAGCTGTGAGAATGTCTCCCTCTCATCTTTTTCTTAGGGAACAGACTTAAGTAGGCCCTAACAGGAGAGGAAGTAAAGAAGATCTGCATACAGCGGTTCATTAAGATTGATGGCAAGGTCTGAACTGATATAACCTACTCTGCTGGTTATATGGATGTGACCAGCATTGATAAGACTGGAGAGAATTTCCATCTGATCTATGACAGCAAGGGTCGCTTTGCTATTCATTGTAGTACACCTAAGGAGGCCAAGCACAAATTGTGCAAAGTGAGGAAGATCTTTGTGGGCACAAGAAGAATCCCTCATCTGATGATCCATTACACTCATACCATCTACTACTCTGATCCCCTCATCAAGGTCAACGACGCCATTCAGATTGATTCGGAGACTGGCAAAATTACTGATTTCATCAAGTTTGACACTGGTAACCGGTGTATGGTAACCCGAGGTGGCAGCCGGGGAAAAATGGGTGTGATAAGTCCCAAAAGAGAGGGACTCCTTAGTCTTTTGACATAGTTCATGTGAACGATGCTAATGGCAACAGCTTTGCCACCCGGCTCTCCAACAATTTTGTTATTGGCAAAGGCAACAAAGCACGGATTTCCCTTCCCTGTAGAAAAGATATCCACACCTCACCATTGCTGAAGAGAGAGACAAGAGACTAGTGACCTAACAGAGCAATGGGTAAAATGAGCTCTAGGAGACATTATTGGAAAAGTCTTTGTGTTTAATTAAAGATAATACAACACGAAAACAAAAGGGCTGGAAGAAAAGAACTATCACCTAAAATTCTATATCCAGTGAAAATACCTTTCAGGACTTCTGCCAAGACAGCGGCGTAGGTGGACGCACTCGCTGCCCACACACCCAGAGTGTCTAAACAACGAACGCAATAGCGAAAAATTAAACAACCAGAACAGACAGAAACGAACTGAAGTGAAGTCCGACACCCAGGAGGTTGGAGAGGACGAACATCCAGGCCAGTAAGCGGGGCAGAACCACGCGGAGGAGCGGAGTGAGAGGCAGTTTGCACCGAGGGACTCATGCCGCGAGCGCCTAAACAAAACACGACCCTGAACAATGGGTGAAGCCCATAAGCCGGCTGTGTTTCCGGAGAGGCCAGTGGGAGCCAGCAGAGCTGACTGGCGGAAAAGGCGGTGGGGAACCAGGGAGTGGAGGGGAATCAGGAGCCGGCGGTGATCGGCAGTCGCCATTGCCCCCTCCCAGACCCTGCCCCCAGAGGAAATATCACCAAAAAGGCGACCTAGGTTGCCGGCACCGGCGATCCGACAAGTGCACCGAGATAAAAAGAATGAAAATGGCCAAAATGAAAGATCAGAATAAATTACAACTAACGGGTGACGACATAGTCGACCTATCAGATGCTCAGTTTAAAACGCTGGTAATCAAAATGCTAACAAAACTGGAAGAAAGGTGGACACAAATAAATGAACAAATGAAGAATACAATAAAGATAATGGAGGAAGATTTACAGGGAACCAATAGGGAAAAAAAGGAAGCTGGGACTCAAACCAATGGGGTGGATCAGAAGGAAGAAACAAGAATTCAAAAAAATGAGGAGGGACTCAGGAACCTCAGAGACATCTGTAAACGACACAACATCCGGATCATAGGGCTGCCAGAAGGAGAAGAGGAACACCAAGAAATTGAACGTATTTTTGAACAGATAATGAAGGAGAACTTCCCAGATCTGGCAAAGGAAATAGGCTTCCTGGAAATCCAAGAAGCTCAGAGAACCCCAAAGAAGTGGGACCCAAAGAGGAACACACCAAGGCACATCATAATTACATTACCCAAGATTAAGAATAAGGAGAAAATCTTGCAAGC